>CACVCL010028514.1:0-100510 GCA_902729485.2 Mus minutoides
TATTCTTCATAAGTACGCTGTAGCTGACTTCAGACGCACCAGAGGAGGGCGTCAGATCTTGTTACGGGTGGTTGTAAGCCCGAGGAGGGCGTCAGATCTTGTTACGGGTGGTTGTAAGCCACCATGTGGCTGCTGGGATTTGAACTCATCACCTTTGGAAGAGCAGTCGGGTGCTCTAACCCGCGGAGCCATCTCACCAGCCCCCAAAGATTATTTTATGTGTGAATGTTTTGTCTCTGTCTGTGCACTAAATGAGTGCAGTGCCCATGGAGGCCAGAAGGGGGCATCAGAGCCATTCTGTCTGTGGAGGCCTGGAACTGAACTTAGGTCCTCTTCAACAGTGCTGGACCATGTGTTAGGTCCTACATGGGAGCTGTTAACCCTGCCACATCTCACCCCCACCCCCATCTTTTTCACACACACACACACACACACACACACACACACACACACACTTAAAAAAAGAATTCTTTGTATGTGTGTGTATTTGTCATTGTGTGCACGTGGGGGTCAGAGGATTGTATGTGTGTGTATTCGTCATGGTGTGCACGTGGCGGTCAGAGGAAATCTTTCGGGAGCTGCTCCTCTCCTGTCACCATGAGTACTTTGCTTTGGCAGGTTTGGCGGCAGGCGTGACCTTTTGTGTGACTGAGAACTATTGAGGCCAGAGCTCCAGTCAGCCAGTGTGAGAGGTGGGAGGAGGGACAGCAGGTAAGTCATCTCAGTTTCATGGATCTGCAGACCACACGGAGGACATTGCGCACATCCAGATCCATACTGCAGGTGCCGTCTCCCTTCCGGTATTTTATAGAATTGCAAGGGCTAAAGTTTAGGATTTTGTTTCCAGGCCACAGCACATGTAGCTGACACTGCCTTGGCTTGTGAAGTGATTAATATAGTCTGGAAACTGATATCAGAGCCCAGGAATGGCTGCAACGATCACTGGCACCTTGTGCCTCTCTCCACAGTGGAAGAAAACAAGAATGAGTTCAACTGAGGGAAAAAATTATCTTGTAGATGCAGACTGCTCATTCAGTTATGTGCTCAGTGCTTAGCGGAGCAAAGCACTCACTCTAATCCTCCACCTCACCAACTACTCCTGGATCCGGTGGGCGTGAGGGTGGGACTTCACTTCTTTTTGAAATTAACTCCTTCACCAGAGAACTGGAGAAGCCTGGGGTCAAACATGCTGTCTCTAAAGCACTTTCCCAAGGAGGAGCCTGGGCAAGTTTAGCTGAGAGTGAAGTCCCGGCTTTGCAAGGAGGCCAGGCAGGTGAGCTACCAAAGGACCTGGAGCCAGCACACAGGGTCCTATCTATTGAGGCTTTCATTGAGGCGGAATGAAAAATGCATTGTGTCCCGGGTGACATGAGCCCTGGCAAGAAACCTGAGCTCCACTTCCTCAGGCCAGCTGAGGAATGCCTAGTCTTTCATAGTATCCCCCGCCCCCCCCACACACAGGGTTTCTCTGTTTTGCCCTGACTGTCCCATAATTCATTCTGTAGACCAGGCTGGCCTCAAACTCAGAAAGATCTGCCTGCCTCTGCCTCCCTAGTACTGGGACTAAAGGTGTGTTCTAATGATGAGCCTCAGTCTGGCTCATCATACTTTTAAAGACATTATTTAAACCGGGCTGACGTCCAAGTGCTGGGATTAAAGGTGCGTGCCCCCTGCCTCCAGTCTTTACCGCTGAGTACAAAGTCTGCAATTAACTTCACGTATGGCCCTTATCATGTTGGAACAGTTTCCTTCTAGCCCCAGTTTGTTGAATGTATTTACACTTTTGGTTCATTCAGTTGTACAGCAACAATCGGGTGAGGTTGCTTGTTCAAAGTCAGTGCGTGAAGATGAGACTGTCTGCAATCGTTAATTCTGATTGGAGTAAGAAATGCCTAGAGGTCAGTAAGGCGCACCTCTGGGCATGTCTGCGAGGTGTTTCCAGAGAGGGTTAACTGAGGAGGGAGGAGCGTCTCTGGAGCGAGTGGTACCATTTAATGGGGACTGGAGCAGACAGAATAAAATGGGGAAAGGAGTACAAGAGCCCGTCTCTCTGTTTCCTAATCGATGAGATGGAGAAAGCACCCTCAGGTTCTGGCTGCCACGGCTTCCTCACCAGGATGGACCTCCCAGCTGTGAGCCAGAATCCCCCCACTTTTAAGTTGCTTTCTGCCAAGTATTTTGCCATGATGGGGAAACAAACTAGTAGACGACATCTTTGAGAATTTGCCTCCTGTAATGGTTTGTATATTCCAGGGAGTGGCCCTGTTAGAAGGTGTGGCCTTCTTGGAATAGGTGTGTCACTGTGCCTTTAAGACCCTCATTCTAGCTGCTTGGAAGCCTTCAGATGAAGATGCAGAACTCTCAGCTCCTCCTGCACCATGCCTGCCTGGGTGCTGTCATGCTCCCACCTTGATGGTAATGGACTGAACCTCTGAACCTGTAAGCCAGCCCCAATTAAATGTTGTCCTTTATAAGAGTTGCTTTGGTCATGGTGTCTGTTCACAGCAGTAAAACCCTGACTAAGACACATCCCTCCCGGATCCCTAATGTCTTACCTGCTTGAACAGCACCATGGAAAGTGCCTGGGGCAGGGAATGAGCCTTTGGATGCTGATGCTGGAGAAAACACAAGTCTTCCCTACAGCAAGGAGCTGGCTGTCACACTCAAGTGAGCCACGTAAGAGCTCTGCATTGCCGACTGCTTTTGGCAGTGAACACTCAACAGTGTAGGCACCAGCTTGGTGAGGCCATTTGTGCTGAGTCCAGGCTAAGCCTCCCTCCTGGCTGGGTCCTCCATACAGGCCCTCAATGGCTGGGCACAGGCTCACTGCACAGGAAGGACTGCCTCACACACCCTGTTATTGGCTTCCTCTTCTGCAGTAGATGCCCCTGGGGTGACAATTGTGACAAATGTAGTTACCGCTACACCAGTGAGAGAATCTCATCTTCCCTCTTCTCTGCGTACCTCATCAATCTTCCAATTTTGTTTTAAGTTTTAGCAACTATCATGAACCTGTACAGGCCTACCATATTTTCAGCCCGGATGTGAAGTGGAAACTTAAGGGTCCTTTAAAAAGTCAGTTATATTGGATGGTGTTTTGTTGGGACAAACATGGGAAGGAATGTTTTGTTGAAGTGGTCACAGGTGAAGGACTAAGACAGTCTCATAAAAGAACATTTAACTAAAATAGACACAGGTGAAAGGATGTTCTGCTACAGCAAGCCCACGAAAGGACATGTGATGAAGGATTCTTTACCAATGACACACATGTATTGGTCTGGTCTGTCTTAACACTGCGTAGCTGAGCTCCACATGTCAGGACTCCATAGAGAGAAACACACCAATTGAGTTCTGGTGCTGTGCTGCAGTTTCCTGCAGCTCCCGCAGACTCCTGCTGATTGGCAGAGTGATGTCAGCTGAGACAGACGCATGAGCTGAGGCGAGACCCGTGGAAAGACTCTGGTATCCACCCGATAGACACAGATGTCATAGTTCACCACTCGAACTGACAAAGCAAGACAAGATCAGGGTCCCCTCAGGGTCCCCTCCAGTATTGTCTGCAGAGAGGCGAAGCGGGAACACCAACTGCCCACTCCATAGAAGACCAACATGCAGTGGCAGCCTCCCTCTTCCTCTCTTCTAGATGAGGTTCCTGATGACCCTTAGGGCTTACCCGCCCTGAGCATCTCCTTGAGACTGAAGGCACAGGGGACCACAGAGGTCTGAGAGCACCGTGGGGAGGGCAGTTGGTTACAAGGGAAAGCACAGGGAAGACCAAGGCAGTTGTCCTCCAACATCCTAAACTGTGTGATGTCATTCTCTATTTTTCTGTGGCTCCCTAACTCCCAACCAGGAGTTGCCATCATGTCTACAGGCTCAAAGGATGCCCTGGGATCAGGTGGTGTGGTTTTTCAGATCAAGGTCTCAGGTTCTGAAAGGCTAGGGTCCTGGAACCTTGGGTAACCCCCAGGCTATTCAGAAGCTCAGACAAAACGGTTGATGGGGAAACACTACACAATGACAGAGGTTTTTAAACACATTTGCAGGAAGCAAGATGCCTCATGACGAGATTCAGCAAGCACTCAGGAGGCAGAGGCAGGATTGTGTCAAGTTCAAGACCAGCCTAGGGTATATAATCAGATTTTATCTTTAAAAAATACCAATTATAGTAATAAAAATAGAATTCACTTGCAGTGTTGACTATTTCCTGCCTTTGTTTTGTTTTGTTTTGTTTTGTTTTTGTTTTTCGAGACAGGGTTTCTCTGTGTAGCCCTGGCTGTCCTGGAACTCACTTTGTAGACCAGGCTGGCCTAAAACTCAGAAATCCGCCTGCTTCTGCCTCCCAAGTGCTGAGATTAAAGGCATGTGCCACCACACCCGGCTTTTCATGCCTTTCTATATGGAGTATTGTCCCTATTCTGAACTGGCTTTCTTTCTTTCTTTTTTCTTTCCCCTGTTCTGTTCTTTTCCAAGACAGAATGTTTATGTAGTCTGGCCATCCTGGAACTTACTCTGTAGACCAGGCTGAGCTCGAACTCAGAGATTCATCTGCCTCCCGAGTGCTGGGATTGAAGTTGTGTGCCACCGCTTGTAGAAGTTATGCCTGGTTCTTCCTTTCAGTCCCATGCTCCAAGAATTAAGATTCAGACTCTACAAGTAGCTAGGCTCTGCTCTGGCTGAATTATAACTAAAATCACCCATTTATTTTAACCTACATTCTGCCACATGTCTGGCCACCTGTGCTCAGGTACCACGTGCCTGTATCTTCACATCTTCCTGGACCAATCTCCCACCTGACTCTATCCCAGAATTCTTTCTCCTCCCAGAAGTCCCACCTCCTATTTCCTGCCTAAGCCGTAGGCCAGAGGCTTTTTCATTGACAGATAATACATCCATAAAATACGCAGGATATTTTCTCTACAACCACTGCCTGGTTTGAACTTAAATTCTTAAAAATAACCAAAAGCCGGGCGTGGTGGCGCACGCCTTTAATCCCAGCACTCGGGAGGCAGAGGCAGGCGGATTTCTGAGTTCGAGGCCAGCCTGGTCTACAAAGTGAGTTCCAGGACAGCCAAGGCTATAAAGAGAAACCCTGTCTCGAAAAACAAAAAAACAAAAAACAAAAACAAAAATAACCAAAAATCTTTTTATGATTTATTTGTTTTATGTGGTCTACAAAGTGAGTGTTTTGCCCATGTGTACATGTGTGCCTGGTGCTCCAGAAGTCAAAAGAGGATGTCAGTCAGATCCCTCAAGCTGGAATTATGAGTGGTTGGAGTCATCACATAGGAGCTGGGAATGGAACTCGGGGCCTCTGGAAGAACAGACAATACTCTTTCCCTGCTGAACCATCTCTCCAGCCCTGGACTGACTTCCAAGGCCTGGGTTATAGCTTGGATCGTAGAGTACTCACCTAGAATGCTCATAGCCCTGGGTTTGAGCCAAGCACTAAATAAACTAGGTGTAGCAGCACTTGGGAGCTGGAGGCAGGAGGATGAAAAGTTTAATAAGGTTATCCCTGGCTACGTAGTAAGTTCATGAGCTTGAGGCTAGCCTGGGGTACTAAGAGAGGAGTAAGTTAAAGAGTTATTGTTTCAGCTTGAAATAACTCTAGATGACACAGCTTTATAATAACATGTGTGACACAACTGTAAGATCATATTATTATTATTATTATTATTATTATTATTATTATTATTATGGTGCTGAATTTACTGCCGCTCATGTCTATGGAAACTGAGGGGCTAGTGAGACAGAGTTCTTGGGTCAGGATGCACAGTAATACGGCCGCACTGGACCCCTTCTCCAACATTCCTGGGCTGACCGTAGCTATACTTAGAACTGTGGCATTCTGGCTGCAGCAGCCCAGGGGGGGGACAGTATACTCTACTATTTGGAAACCTTGTAAAATCGCCTTGCAGGTTGACTCTTCGGCAACTGTCCGGTGAAGATGTAGCCACTGGAACAAGATCAGGGTTGTAGTCTTCCATACTGGAAGATCAAATCTTTCCAATATGAAAGACACCCAAGAACAAATCTCTCCAAGTGTGAGCACACCATAAAGTCTGCAGAGAAGTCACTGTGGGTTGCAAGCTCAGGTAAGACACATTAAATAGCTGGGAGGTGGTGGCACAGCCAGAGAAACCCTGTATTGCTTCATATTTTACTGATTTTTTTTATTAACTATGCTCTATACAGTTAAGGCTTTGCTTAAGTGTTAAGAATTGCCTATTTGCCAGGCAGTGATGGCACAGGCCCTTCATTCCAGTGCTCAGGAGATAGAACCAGGGTTTCTCTGTGTAGCCCTGGCTGTCCTGGAACTCACTTTGTAGACCAGGATGGCCTTGAACTCACTGAAATCCACCTGCCTCTGCACTGAGTGCTAGGTTAAAGGCCACTGCACTTTCCAGGTTCTTAATGCTACAAGCAAAAGGTAGTTTTAAACAAGTGACCAAAAAGAAACCTTGTTGTATTTAGGTTCAAACCGGTATCTGGTGCCTGACACAGCACGGAATGGTTATGCCCACACTGTCACGATGTTGTCACTGGGAAACACAGAGACTTTTAACACGGTCCCTTTTGTAGAGACTTTTTACACGGTCCCTTTTGTAGAGACTTTTTACACGGTCCCTTTTGTAGATTCTTAGTTTCTCCAAGATGGAAGAATTGAAAAACATACTGTGAAGGAGACCCTAGGGCAGGCTTACTGGCAGGCTTCCCTGGAAAACAGGGAAGAGGTGTGGACAGACAAGCTGGAGCTCTCAGGGGCTGCCGGGAAGAGGGAGATGGGTAAGGGAAGCCACGCCTTCCCAGTAAGAGGTCAGGAGAGCTGGCTGTCTCCGTCATGGAAGGCTGTGAGGTGGACCAGCTGAGCAGAGACTGCCTCTGAGGGTGGGGGCCAAGCCTATGCTTTGTGTCTTGTCTAGCTGTGATCTTAGAGATGTCTGAGGTCTGTGCCTCTCTCTGCTGCCAGGAGGCTCCCAGGACTCCAGGTTTGCTGAGTCCCAAGAGGGGGAGATGGGACAGAGTGACTGCCTGCAGGTATGCCCCACCTGTCCCTCGGAGAGATCTCCAGTGTAGAAGGCTGGCTTCTCGGGGGGGATCATGGGGGAACGTCTTGCTTTTGTTTAAAGTCACTATTGTGGATAAGGCATGGAGACCCAAGGGCAACCCTGGGTGAACTAGATCCTGGGGTGCTGGGTGTCTGTTCCCAGGGCTCCTGTTCTCTATCTGGAGGTGTGTTTGTCTCATTTGGGGAGAACAGCTGACATTCATACATACACCTGTGAAGCCAGAGAGTAGGATGCAAAAGGAGTTTGGTGAGCATTGGGAGTAGCATATGGGAGAAACCATTGACAGTAAGACTGGACTACTGCTGCCACCACAGGGGCTGCCTGCCACCAGGAAGAGCAAATGACTCGTAAAAGGTCACCATTTTTCAGCATGTTGTCGCTGAAGCTCTGGTCCCTTTCTTTGTTTCCAGGTTTAAACCCCAATCATTAGCTAGCTTGTGGTCTAGGGACAGGAAGTAGATTCTTGAAGAGCTGTCAATCTGTCACAACCACTCAGCTTCATTCTTAGAGTGTGAGAGCAAATGAACAAGCTGTATCAGAATAAAGCTTTATTTACACGCACACAAGGGCTACACTTGGTCCCAGGGTGGTGTCGTTTGAGTCCTGCCCTGGGTGTGAACATTAGCATGCTGTAATTTAGGGACTGTTTGTTTACATTCTTTTTGGTATGTTTATATATCTTCCCTGAACATACATGGAGGGTGGTGGATGCCCACGCGTGGTGTCGGAAAAGAGTAATTTCAGCATCATACAAAGGAACACACGAACAATGTGGAAATAACTTGGCAAGGCAATTTCTTTTTATAAAACAGGTGCATGGGCCAGAACCCAGACCCAGCTAGCAGCACACATGGCTGGGGTGGCCTCTGTCCCTTACCCCCAGCATTGGTGATAACTGTGTCTCATTCCTTTGGTGGGAACTCTGCTTCACAGTCAGTTGGCTAATCAGTAAGAGGGTTAGAGGGAAGTTCAGGAAATACAGGTCCTTGTTGAACCACCCTTAAGGGGAAAGAAAAAGTCATTTCCCATATATGTGTCGATGCCTGCAAAGGCCAGAAGAGGGCGTCCGAGCCGCTGGAGCTAGAGTTCCACGTGGTTTGGAGCCATCAGATCTGGGAATTGGTCTCTGGAAGAGGCTGATGCTGCTAGTCTCTCCAGCCTTCCACCTCACTCTTAACTGAACCTGGCTTCACCCTCCTAGCTAGTCATCTCCCAACTCTGTTTTTATTTTTCTTGGGTAACGCTCCAGTTGTACAGGCTAAGAGTAAGCTCTTGGCTGTCCTCCCAAGTGGCGAGCCTCCCAAGTTCTTGGTTTACAGTCATGAACCGCCATACCAGACTGCAACATGCCCCACCCCCACCCAGGAGTCTCTGTCATTCCTGTTACCAGTTAACTCTACAGAGTACTTCAACAGAGTGCGGCATCTGCTGAGCCCACGCATTGTCAGACGGCACAGCCCCCACCCCACACACAGGTGGTGTCTCTCAGACCCTTCTGTGAACCTGTGAGGCTGACTGTTCCCACGAGTCAGACAGGAGCTTCCATTGATCTGTGTCCCTTAGTTACCTGGGTGACACCCAGCATCCATTCCTGGTTCTCCTTTGAGTCTTTGTCCATTCACAAAAGAGGACAAGTTACTATGCTCTCTTGAGACTGAGAATTGCCGAGAGCACTGTGGAGGAGCAGGAGTGAAGGCCATTGAGCATGCTTTCTTTGACTTACACCAAGGAACAATGTGGACTCCACTGCCAGGGCGGTGTGTGTGTGTATGTGCATATGTGTGTGTGCATGTGTGTGTGTGTGCATGTGTGCAAGCATATGTGTGTGTGCATGTGTGTGTGCATGTGTGTAAACATATGTGTGTGTGTGTGTGTGTGTGTGTGTGTGTGTGTGTGTGTGTGTGTGTGAAGCTGAAGGCTACTCCCACCAAGGAAAGACAGGGCTTGTGGGCAGTTTCTAGAAGGAGAGGAGTCCAGGGGTCACTGTCCTTGTCATCACACAAACAAACTCAGCAAATGTAGCTTTCTCTTGTCCTGCCTGCGCATCCCAGGGCAGGGTACATAGATATTTCCTGAAAACTTTCTGGGTTTAACTGACTGGTGACATACAAGCAGAAATCCCTGTGTTTGATGGAGGAGACCTAGGCAGGCAGGGCATTCTATGAAGAGGGGCAAGGGCAGATCACCACTGGAAATGGACATGAAGTTATAACTATGTCCCTGAGCTCCGTTCCCACAGGCCTCCCAGATCCAACCTCTTAGGTAGCCTGTGCATAGGAAACCCCCATGGTTGATCACTTTACTATGCCTCAGAGTCTCGCTCAGCATCCATAAAGCTGACTCAGTCCCCAATAATGGCTATATCTCTCTGGATCTGCAGAGATCCTACCAGATCTCTCCACTGACACGTAGATGGTCACTGAGGTCTGTCGGTGAAAAACAGGCCCAGAGCAACGGCCTTGAGAACAAGCCATTATTACTGCCCAGTGGGGCGTGGGTCTCTATACTTCTGAACTCTATTAGCTCATCCACCTGATGCAAGCAGAGCCTAAGCAGAGCCTAAGCAGAGTTTTTGTGATTTTCTATTTGGTTTGGCTTCCACTTACCAAAGAGGCAGAGACAGGGCCCTTTCATCTCTGGGAAACTAGAGGTCAACACGCCAGGGCTCTGAAGTTATGGTCTAAAGCACTCATAGTGTGGGAGTCTTCCATCTCGACTGCACCTCGCAGGGCCAACCAGGCTGCACGCGGGTGGATGACTCAGGAGAACCCTGCTTGCTTCTCAGATCATTGAGTCCGTACATTAGGAGCCTCTGTCCATTCACACATGTTTAGAGAGGCATGGTCCTAACTGGCACTTCTCTTTCATTTGTCACAGTGCCACTTTGGCCCTTGAACATTTTCCTTTGGTGTTAGAGGATACTCTCAGACATGGGACCATGCCAGGCTCCGCCTCTGAAGCCCTTACTGGATGGTTGACTCACCAGGAAGACTGAGCTGCACTATTCCAAACCATTGTTTTAATCCAATGGTTTTCAAAGTGGGGTTATTTAAGTAGTTCCCCTTCCTCCTTTCTTTCTTCCTTGTTCTGTCCCTTTAAGGGTGATCCTCATGCACTCCTGTTCCGGCTCCAGGCCTTGTTGGAGCTGCTGTGCTTTGCATGCAAACTGAAGGCCTGGCCCCATTACCCCACAGAATGCCCAGTACACACTGTTCTCGTGAACCCCCGTGGGCTTTGATGTCCACATCCTCTCTGCTCAGACATAGGAACCAGGAGGCGGCTGAGCAGGGCTCTCTGTTCCCATCTCAGTTACCTGGATACAAACAGTTGCCTTCATCCCCACTTTCCCCATGTTCAAACTGAGCTAGTCATGGCCAGTTTTCAAAAGTAATAAAGGAAAATTCCAAAGGCAAATATCCCATGCATTTTAAGCTGCTCTGGGTCTCCGATCGCACAATGAAATCTCCCACTATCTTTCCTCCATCCCACCTTGGTTTGTAAACCTTTTGTCCATACTGTACATCTAACCTGTGCTAACTGTGGGAGGTGCCTCAATCACTACTCTGTGTCAACATCTTAGTGTGTGGGTTTACACTTTTTAAAAAAAGATTTATTTATTTCTTACTTATATGAGTACACTGCAGCTGTCTTCAGACACACACTAGAGTGCATTGGATCCCATTACAGATGGTTGTGAGCCACCATGTGGTTGCTGGGAATTGAACTCAGGACCTCTGGAAGAGATGTCAGTGCTCTTAACTGCTGAGCCATCTCTCCAGCCCTGAGTTTACACTTTTATCCCAAGGATTGTATCATAACAGGCTCTGAGATCTTAGCACTACTGACGTCATGTTAGAGACACCATTCTGACCTTAAACCCAGCATATAAGCCCCAATGAGTGCCAAAGTGGGTACAAAGATCTATTCCATCAAAAACCCAATCCACAGTTACAGAACCCAGGAAAGTCCCTAAATGAACAAACCCTGCCTTTTGGCTTCTCACTAACTGTTCTTGCTAAGTGAAGCACGTCAACCAGAATGTGTTTTTCATACATAAGAGATAAAGAAGAGTGAAGCCTGAGGCTACATGATTCGGGCAAGTTCACCATGCGGCTGCTGGCTGGCAGTCTAGACTTTCTCCTTGGCTTTGAGAGAGTCATGTGTTTTCTGGTGGGGTTACCTCACAGCAGTGTTTGATACAAATGACTCTTTTTTTTTTTTTTTTAAATTCTGATAAGCTGTCAGTACTAACAGCCAAGTAAACAGTGCAGAAGGAAAGAGCTGACCTTGAAGACACAGCAGAAGTGTGTTAGTCAGGGTTATCTAAAGGGACAGAAATGACAATGAAGGAATGATTTGTTAGTGTGACCTACAGCTTGTGTCCCGGCTAGTTCAACACTGCCTGTCTCTCCATGGAAAGGCCAAAAATACTGCTGTTGTTCAGTTAATCAGGCTGGATGTCTCAGCTTGTCTTCAATCATTGGAACCCCAAAGAAGTAGGTTCTCGAACCAATGAAGGAAAGCCTCAGCAGCAGAGTAGATGAACTTGCCAGCTGGAGTGAGGGCAAGCAGGCAAAAAGTGAAGGCTTCCTGTTCCACACCCTTTTATGTGAGCTGCCACCAGGTTTAGGTGGGGTTTCCCACCTCAGATGGTGCAATTAAGAAAACCCCAACACAGGCAAGCCGATCTGGCTGGATTCAGTTAATTCCATTTAGTTGACACACAGATGTCAAACTGTCAACTGCAATTAGTCACCACAGCAGGAACTACCCAGTGGTCACACCTTTTATCCCAGCATGCTGGAGGCAGATTCAACTACATTCCTGTGGTGTGTTTCAGGACAGCCTGGTCTACATAGTGAGACTCTATACACACACACACACACACACACACACACACACACACACACAGCAACTATCCCCAATTAAACACAAAGAAAACATGATTTTAAAAATAGAGCCACAGGGGGCTGAAGAGAGGGCTCAGCAGTTAGAAGTAGATAATGCTTTTGCAGAAGACCTGAGTTCGATTCTCAGCACTGTGTCAGGTGGCTAAAAACCAGCCGTAACTCCAGCTTTGTAGCACTCCTCTCTTCTGGCCTCTCTGGTCACCCACATTCACGTACACTTTGCCGACACAGTATTTAAAACAGTATTTAAAGGTAGAAATGGAACATTAGCAGGCCATACGATAACTCCATCTAGCTTTCTCTACATGTGCATGGAGTCTCTGCAGAAGAAAGGAGAGGGGATGGATAAAACATCACAAGCAGAATGGCTGAGTCAGCCCAAATTTAAAAAAGAAAAAAAAAGAGAAGAACACTGTTAGAAATGTAAGATGCAAAATGAAGCCAGAGTATGGGGAAATAAAGAAAACCAGCTCACACACAAAACCAGATACAGAAATGCTCAGATGTGCACGGAGACTGCCCTTCCAACCCAGCAGTAAAGCAAGAACTCTGGAAGGACCGCGGAAGACAAGACACCAGGCTGTGCCCCAGGTCTGCAGAAAGAGCAAGGCAAGAATGATAAGTCACAGGCGTGAAGGGCTTGCATGATTCTGTGGGACCATGTGGTGGCTGTCATCTGTCATGCCAACACTCAGATATGGAGGCAGGAGAATTGCCATGAGTTCAAGTTCAGCCTGGAAGAGTTTCAGCCTCGCCTGGCAACAAAATGAGATCTTATCTTTAAAATCTAATTTTGGTAATCCCAGTACTTAAGAGACAAGCTTTTAAAGCCAGTGTAGTCTACCTGAGAGCCTCTCTCAGAACACTTCAAAACAAAACAAGTAAACAAAACCCAACCAACCATCAACTTAAACTTACACTTAAAATGCACTATATTCTCATTAAATATTTGGACATACACACAGAACAGTGGTAATACATGCCTTTAATCCCAGAACTTGGGAGGCAGAGGCAGGCAGATCTCTGAATTAGAGGCTAGACTGGTCTGTACAGTGAGTTCCAAGACATTGGGTTACACAGAGAAACTCTGTCTCCGACAATAACAACAAAATCATAAAAATAAAAGAGACATAGAGCTAGATCTGTTGACTTACTCTTATAATCCAAGCCCTCAGGAGATTTCATTAGCAGAAAGTGGGTGAGGTCTGGGCTTCACATACACCCAAACCCTAACCTACCCCTCAGCTGCCCGCTGTCCTGATGGGTAGGTACCCAGAGGCTGGAAGGAACATACCTGGGAGAGGACCTGAGTCTGCCACTAGGGGGCGAAACCAGCTCAGTGAATGAATAGTTGCGCCTGTACGTGGTTTTCTCCTCTGGTAGCTGGTTTCCAGGGACTGCAACCCTGGGGAGCCTCCTGCAGCTTTGGGATCAAGACCTAGCTTCCTTTTCCTCAAAGGACCCCGGGACTTTCGGAGACTCTAGATGAGTTTCTGCAGCTCACGGTATCCAGGGCCATTCTTGAGGCACTGAATGCTCCGCCACCCCCACCCCCGCAGTTCCCGGGCCCACTGCCTTACATTGGATCTTGGATCCCAGAAACCTGTCTGGGGGCCAGCAATCTGAGGCATAGTCTCTTAAACAGAAGGAACCTAGACACACGTTGTCAAGACAACATCCTGAAGGAGCCCCAGAGTTTAATAGCAGGGGGTTGATGGATCTTCCATCGGCCATCAAGGACTCTGCTGCCGTCACCCTACTCTTCCAAAAGCAATCTTTACAGATTTTCTTCTAACGGCGGGCGAAGAAAGCATGGATGTACTGCTTTGGGGGCTCCGCGCATAACCCTGCTTCTGCTCTGTCCTGGGCTTGGTCCCTTTTTCCCAGAGCAAAGCGGGAGGGGATGAACCCGGACTGACCACCTTACCCTCACTGTTGGCTACTTTCCTGGGTAGATGGGACCCCTCTCCTCGGGTTAGCTTTCTTCTTTCTGCTTAATGCCCCATATCTTTTAGGATTGGAAAGATCCTATTGGTTTAAAACCGGCAACAACAAAAAGTTTGTATATTTATTTAGGTGTGTGTGTGTGTGTGTGTGTGTGTGTGTGTGTGTGTATTCACACACCTGTGGAGGTCTGAGGATTCTCTCCTTCTACCATGTGGGTTCCTAGGATCAAATTCAGCTTGTCCGTTTGGGCAGGGAAGTGATTTTACTCACTGAGCATGTCACTGGCCCTTGTTTTGTTGTCAAATCAGTCTAGAAATCCACAGGACAGCGTAGTCCTTACCAAATCACTCTGGAACCTTCCTTAGATCCTGCTCATCCAAATTACACCTCTGTGTGGAATGGTTGAAGAAAAACTCACAGCTTTTCCTCTGGATTCAAGGGCCACAGGCTCCTGTCCAGTGGCCCCTTCCTCTCCAGCCCTGTAGGTTAGTGAGGGAGACCGAAACCTTGGCTCCTAAAACCTGGACTTGTGACGGCCCAAAGGGCTCAGGCACACCTTGGGGCTCTGGAGCAGAGATTGCCAGGGAGTGGAGCTAGAGTCATGAACACCAGAGGGCAAGGAGGACACACAAGCCAGTCCTGAAACCTTTGGCTTGAAGTCCTGGACTCTGACTAAGCCTGGGAACTGGCCCTCAGGCCTAGTTCTCTGACGACCATCCTGCCCCTGGAGTCCTTCCTTCAGGCTGCTCTGCCCTAACCACAGGCAAGCTGCAGGTTCCCCCAGAGTGTGAGAGTGGAAGTTTCCTGGCAGATGAAGACATGGGAAGGAGAATTAGAGACAGAGAGGCTGGGGCAAAGGCTCCAGGTCTGTGCAGCCCGGGGCCTCGTGGGTGTGCTCTGTCGACCGAGCATTGCCCCTGCCTTTCTGGGGTGCTGACTGACTATGGGTCACCCATTGTCCTCTGTTCTCACTGTTGGCTCTTCCCTTTCTTGGGTGTTTTGGGAGTTTCCAGTTCTCCCTACAATAAGAATCTTTATGTGTGTGATGACATGTTCTATTATTCCTGCTAACATACATTTCCTCTAACAAAAGCCAGTTCAAGGTGAGACCAGCTGCTCTGCCCCTTACTATATGAGACATTTGGATGAGAGGAAAGCCTTCTTGTTTGAGAATCTCCTATTTTCCATGAGCCAATTAGGATCCCAGAAGTCTCCCCCATCAGCAGCACGCCTTAAGAAAGACAACCTGGCAGATTTCTCAAGTTTTTTTTTTTGTGGTCATTTGGAAATCATAGTAATGGATTCTTAAATCTCTCTTTAATTAGCAGCTGCATTGCCAAGAAATTAGCAAATTCAGAGCCGTTTTGAATTTTCACACAACTTCAAGTTTTCATGGGAAAACAAAATATATGCTGTGGTCATAATTCCATTATGACCCACTTTCACTGGGGCTTGGAATTCAGAGTGATGTTCAGGGAATAAAGGCACTGTCATGTTGTCTGGATTTCTTTCTTACTTGTGAATTCTTCTCCTTCTCCTCCTCCTCTTTTCCCTCCTCCTCCTCCTTTTCCTCCTCCTCCTCTTCTTCCTCTTTGTTCCCCTTCTCTTCTGACACAGGATTTCTCTGTGTAGCCCTGGCTGGCCAGGAACTCACTCTGCAAACAAGGATGGCCTTGAACTCACAGAGCTTCACCTCTCCAGCATTGGGATTAAAGACATGTATTAGACATGGATTATAATTTTCAGTGCCAGACTCTGGAGAGTCAATAATTTACTTTTAAAGTAACAGAAAGTCCTGTGGGGCTCAATTTTCTTGAGATAAAAGAGAGAAATCAAAGCCCTAGTAACAGCCAAATAAACAGTGCCTACAGTTAATCCCACAAAAATCAAAACGCTTTAAAAAATTATCACTCGTGTGTGTGTGTGTGTGTGTGTGTGTGTGTGTGTGTGTGTGTGTAGATGTGTTGATACTAACTACCTATGGTGGAAGAGTAAATTGGCATAGGTCTTTTGGAATAACGTTTTAAATGATACATATTTATTTGTTTGTATGTGTGTGTGCATGCGTGTGTTCCTGTGTACATGTGCGGGATTGCAATCAAACCATGAGGTTCATGTGACGATCAGGTGAGAACCTACAGTGGTCAACTCTTTCCTTCCTCTGTGGGGCTCAGGAATCAAGCTCAGGCCTTTGAATGTGTATGGGTAGTGCTTTTACCAGCAGGCCACCTTGATGGTACTTAAAGAAGAATTAAAATGTTTTTTTTTCTTATTTATGTATATGGGTGTTCTGCCTGAATGCACATCTGCACACCAGAAGAGAGCATCAGATCCCATTACAGATGTTTGTGAGCTGCTGCGTGGTGCAGGGAATTGAACTCAGGATCCCTGGAAGAGCAGCCAGTGCTCTTAGTTGCTGATCCGTGTGTGCGTGTGTGCATGTGTGTGTGTGTGTGTGTGTGTGTACAGGTGCTAAAGATTGAAGAAGAACACATCAGATCCTTTGGAGCTGTGGTTATCATGGTTGTGAACTGTCTGGCTTGGATGTTGGCAACCAAATTTGGGTCAATACAAGCTCTTTAAGTTAGAGTCTTACTATGTAGCCCAGGCTGGCCTCAAAGTCACAGATCCTCCTGCTTCTGCCTCCGGAGCACTGGGATTAAAGGTGTGTGACACCACTGCCTGGCCTGTTTTCTTTTTTTTTTTTTAATCCTATTCATTCGTTGTTTACTTTGCATGTATGTGTGAAGTGGTAGTCATGTGTATATGCCACTGCCCACAGATGCGGGGCAGACCACAGCTTGTGTGAGGTGGTGGTCATTGTACACACCACTGCACACACTGCACACAGATGCACTTCACACACTGCACACAGATGCACTGCACACACTGCACACAGATGCACTGCACACACTGCACATAGATGCACTCACTACACACACTGCACATAGATGTACTGCACACACTGCATACAGATGCACTGCACACACTGCACACAGATGCCCTGCACGCACTGCACACAGATGCACTGCACACACTGCACACAGATGCACTGCACACACTGCACACAGATGCACTGCACATAGATGAAGGGCAGATGACAACATGTAGGGTCAGTTCTCTGCTTTCACTGTATTTATTTATTTTTTAAATTTAATGGGACAAAAGTAACCTATCTTTTTTTTTTAAGATTCACTCCAGAAGAGGGCGCCAGATCTCGTTACGGATGGTTGTGAGCCACCATGTGGATGCTGGGATTTGAACTTATCACCTTTGGAAGAGCAGTCGGGTGCTCTTACCCGCTGAGCCATCTCACCAGCCCTAACCTATCTTTTTTAAAAACAGTTTTATTGAGACACAATGTATACTCTATGCACGGAGCCAACATGACCTACACCACTTAGTGAGCCTTCATGCACATATTCACATACAACCATAATGATAAAAGAGAGAAGGACACACAATCCTTGTCACCAGTAGTTTCCTCATGGCCTTGATTTGTCCCTTTCATCTCCCCATGCTCCCCAACCCCAGGTACCAGTTACTCCACTTTCTTAAAAGATTCTTCCTATTTTTAAAAGTGATGAAACTGTGGGTACCAGACTCCCTCACTCACTGCTTTGAGGACATCATTTTTCAGAGTTCCTAAGGGCAGGGATTTAGCCAACAGATCTCATACGCAGAGGCCAGCTATGCCCTTTCTAGGACTTCATCTGATCCATACAGTAGCAATTATGCAAAATTACACAGGCACCAGATCAGTCACTTCCATTGTTACAGAAAAAGTCAGGAAACTCCCCAAGTGCCCTCAGTGGGCACCAGGGGAACAATCATAGTGTACCCAACAATGGAGTCTTGTGAAGTTGTAAGAGAGGAAGGAAGGGCCTTCTCCCTGGGTAAGAACATCACAAGAATGTGACCTTGACCTTCATCTTTCATGGTCTGACAGCCAGCCCAGGCAGAGAGGCTTGCCTGATTGGCCATTGGTGAAGATAGCCATGTTTTTTCTCTACTCTTTTAGTAAGGGTGTTCTAATGGTTCTCTTCTTTCTCCAAGGGAATCGCATAGCCAATACACAGGCAGGCATGGCTGTGAGTGCCCAGTGCCTGCCAACGAAGGCCAGGTTCCTCTTGCTCCTCCTAACAAATAGTGCAATTCTACATTGACAGTTTCTGCATGTTTTCTATATGCTCTGTACTAGGTGCATGTGCATTTGTGCATGTGTGTGTACATGTGTGCATATGTGCATATGTGTGTATGTATGTATGTAGCAGAATGAATATAGAATTTATTAAGGAAAAGTGAGAAAAAAAATCCCTTCAAGGGAAGGATACACAGTGCTTTGAACCCACCACTCACCTCCACATGGTAAGAGAGTTCACACAGAAATCCCTTAGAACTAAACCCCTCTTAGAATAAATAACACAGTCTGATAATGTCACTAGGCATAAGACAATGGACTAGGTTGTGACAAGTGCCAGGGGCTTGAAGAGGATTGAGGGTCTGGGGGACAAGTAGGATTTGGCACACATAAACGGGCATTGTGTCATGAATCCACCAACAACACACGAAAGATGTTGGTGTCAGTGAACTAGAGGTTGGTGCGCACATCTTATCCAAAGTGAGTCCCATCGCCATGGGATGGGTGTATTGAACTCGGAGGCCAGGCAAGATGGAACCTTTTCTTGGGAGCTTGCTGCTGGGTGCAGGTCAGTCTTTACCTCTGCTCTTCCTCAAGAGGTGCTTTTCCGGGAAGCCATGATCACCATGACAGGATTTTTTGTCAGTCCCCTACCTTGGTTCTTCCTATCCCTAGCCAGCGCCTTCTGTTCTCACCTGTGTCCTCTGCTCCCAGAACAGGGCCTTAAAGTCTGGTTTTACTAAAAGTCAGACTCGTGGCCTGACCCTGAAGATGCCCACTATGCATAATGAAAGCTTGGCTTCTCTGCCTTCATTCTGCATCTGTCTCTGCTGCTGGTCAGACTGCTGTTCAGCGTGGCTCCGCCTTATGGCTGTGGTCAGATGTCTGTTCGTTTTCGTTCCTAGGCGTATCCATCTTTTAATGAAGGCTCATTTTAAGCTGGCCATCTTTCTCTCCCGGAACGAAGACACAAAGAGAAGAATAGTCAGCTATTTGCAAGACTTGTAGGGCGTCATAGCCCACAGATGGTCAGCTGCCAGCTTTACAGTGGCAGACCTCCATGGCTGGCCTGGAGGGCTCCAGTCACTGCCTGTGTCTGCTAGGAGGAGGAGTCTCCCAGTCTAATTGCCTCAAGATGACCCTGCAGTCAGCCAGCACGGTCCTGGGAAGTGAGGGGCTGGTTAAGAATGAGGTCCCTGAGTGATAAAAATCAGATGTGGGTTCAGCTCAGATGGTCCTATGAGTGCCTCTCTGAACTTTGTGCCTGGTGTCTAACTTGCCTCTGTTTTGGTCCTGACCCTGACCACATTGCTGGATCATTAGAAATTGATTTTCCCACAACAAACAATACTGAAGCAGAGAAGGGGCTGAGGATGTAGCAAAGTAAGACTTGTTCAGCACGTTCAATGCCCAACCTTGGGAGCAGAAACCGATACGCCAATCATTTCCAAGCATAGACTCACCAGACCAGGCTGCAAGGGCTGGACAGACCTTGGAGAATCAGAAACATAAGAACTGTGGTCATGAAGAGCCCCTGTAGCCACTGTCCTGGGGTAGTATGTTTACTGGAACAAATTAACCTTACCCTTGGCCCTTGGTTTGCAGCTATGGCCTGCACTATCGGTTTCTCTGTATTCGTTTCAAGGTTCTATTTGCTTTCACCAAATGGGGGCAGAAGTGCATTTTCCCCATGATGCTTCTTGACCATGTCAACCCCCTTGCTACAATATACAGAAATCTTTTCTTTCCCTTTTGCTTTAGTAACTTCATTGTTTATAGCTTAGGTTTCTTTTTCTTTTTTGCCAAAGATGATAAAAATATTCAGTCTTGCCAGGCAGTGGTGGGGCATGTCTTTAATCCCAGCACTTGGGAGGCAGAGGAAGGCAGATTTCTGAGTTAGAGGCCAGCCTGGTCTACAGAGTGAATTCCAGGAGAGCCAGGACTATACAGAGAAACCTTGTCTTGAAAAAACCAAAACCAACCAAACAAACAAACAAACAAAAATCAGTCTTTATGAACCACCTGGGGGATTAAGTAAAGGTCCTGGTCTTGGAGTATAAGGTTGGTACCTGTGTGTTTAAAACTGTCTGTAGTAAAGTCATCTTCTCCTCCCGCCTTTAAAAACAATCCTTTGCTATTTCTTTTAAAAATTAAAAATTTAAATTTCTTTTTGTGCGCATGAGTATCTGCTTGTGTATATGCCTGCCCACCAAGTGTGTGCCTGATGCCCACAGAGCCCAGAAGAGGGTGTTGGGCTCATCTGGGACTCAAGTTTCAGGGAGTTGTGAGAAGCCTGATGTGGGTGCTGGAAATCAAACCCAAGTCCCCTGGAAGAGCAGCCAGTGCTCTCTCACTGCTGAGCGGTTCTCCAGCTCCCAAGCAGGTCTCAACTTATAGCAACACTGTTGCTTCTCACAGGCTACAGTTGTAAGTGTGACCAATCACGCCTGGAACAGAGAGTTATGTTGTTCTATAATGCGTGTGCACATGTGCTCGAGCACACATCATGTGCTATGCCAGATCATCGAGCTATCTGGGGAGTCGGAGTCCAGGAAGATGCTTAAGAAGTACACTGCGATTGTTTTGAGACAGTGTAGTCATTGCTCACAGATTTGTCAGAGGCAGTGATGGAGCCTCCTGCTCTTAGGAGATCTTCCGTAACCAACTCTTGGCTCCAAGGCTCCTTGCACATTTGCAGTCAGGAATGCAAATCTCTCCAGATCACCCCTCCTTTTTTTAATTTTTATTTTTATTTTTTACTTAAGACAAGGTCTTGCTCTATAGCCAAAGCTGACCTTGAATTCACAACAATCCTCCTGCCTCAGCTTCTTGCAATGACGGGAATACAGATGTAAAAGTTCACACCAGATCTTTCTCTTCCTTCCTCTTTTGAGGCAGAGTTTCACTGTGTAGCTCTGTCTGGCCTAAAACTCAGTGTGTAGACCAGGCTGGCCTCAAAGTCAACAGATATCAGCTACCTCTGCCTCCTGAGTAATGGGATCAAAGATGTGCAAAACCACACCTAGCTCTTTCCATTAAAAAAAAATTTTACAAGCCGGGCGTGGTGGCGCACGCCTTTAATCCCAGCACTTGGGAGGCAGAGGCAGATGGATTTCTGAGTTCGAGGACAGCCTGGTCTACAAAGTGAGTTCCAGGACAGCCAGTCTCTCGAAAAACCTGTCTCAAAAAACCAAAAAAGGGGGCTGGTGAGATGGCTCAGCGGGTAAGAGCTCCCGACTGCTCTTCCGAAGGTGATAAGTTCAAATCCCAGCAACCACATGGTGGCTCACAACCATCCAATCTGGCTCCCTTTTCTGGAGTGTCTGAAGACAGCTACAGTGTACTTACGTATAATAAATAAAATAAATCTTAAAAAAAAAAAAAACCCAAAAAAAAAACAAAAACAAAACAAACCAACCCCCCCCCCAAAAAAACAAAAAAAACAAAAAACAAAAAAACCCCACACATGAAGCTTTCCCTTCTTACATCTTCTTGGATTGTTTATTTAGTTGTGTGTAGGTGTATTGTTTGCATGAGTGTCTGTTCACCACATGTATGCCTAGTGCTAGCACAGGCCAGAAGAAGGCAGATTACCTGAGACTAGAGTTACTGGTGCTTGTGAGCTTACATGTGACTGGGTACCAAACTGGGATCCTCTGCAAAAGCAGTACATGCTCTCAAGCACTGAATCATACATCGTTCCAGCCCACCCTGGCCCCATCCTTAATGTATACAGTGCAGGGGAATTCAGTCCATTCACAATGTTCTATAGACCAAAGCCACCATCTATTTCCAGACCCATTCCGTCCTGTAATCCCAGACTCTATATGCATTAATCAGCAGGCTAGGATTAATCAGCTCCTTGCCCACCACAGTTTGTTTCTACCGTTGCCTCTAAGAGCTGATCTTATCTGAAAATTCCGCAGACAGCACAGGAGCTCACCATGCTGATGCAGTTTCCTGGTTGGATCTGATTAGCCAGAAGTGTTGTGACAAGCTGTTGCCATCCGTGGCTCCATCTTGCTTTATGCCTGTTCCTTTTTCCTTCCCAGGATGTGGCTCTGGTCCACATTCCTGGTGTCTTACTGTCAAGATAAGAATAGGAGGTCACTAGGCAAGCATTGCTTCCGGTCAGTGTCAAAACACCAGACATCTTGGCTCAGACTCCAGGGGAAACTGCCTTCTGCACACAGCCCCGACCTGAGTCTCTCAGGGATCCTTCTCACAAGCCTTGGGAAAAGTGGGTATGGAACATTAATCTGTCTCCTTTCTGGGTCTGTAGCATCCTGAATAAAAACCATCCTCTCCCGCTGGTTCCTGGAACGTTGGTTTCTAGAGGGGATGAGAGTCTTTCTTACCCGTCAGCTCTGTGGAGTTCTCAGTGTGAGTGTCCTGGGTTTGCTATACAAAGCACCATGGAGAGGTGGCTTAATTCTCAGGAGTTTATTGCCCCATAGTTCTGCAGGGTAGAGATCTAGGACACACACACACACACACACACACACACACACACACACACCCACTATGAGGGAGATCTATTCCAAGCTCCTCTCAGCTTTCGGTGATTTAATAATCTCTGACCTCCCTGAGCCTGGAGAAACCTCACCTGCCTGTCAGCAGCTTCCCGTACTGCTGCTTCTCTGCATCTACATTTCTCCTTTGGGCTAGCGAGATGGCTCAGTGGTTAAGAGTGCCGACTGCTCTTCCAAAGGTCCCAAGTTCAAATCCCAGCAACCACATGGTGGCTCACAACCATCCGTAACGAAATCTGATGCCCTCTTCTGGAGTGTCTGAAGACAGTTACAGTGTGCTTACACATAATAAATAAATAAATCTTAAAAAAAAAAAAAAAAAAGAAAGGACACTGGTCGTTGGTTGAGAGCTCACCCTACTAAGGTGATTACCATGTCCAAATAAGGTCACGTTCTGAAGGACTGAGGGTCAGTCACAACACCAGTTCGAGGACACACAATTCCCCTAGCTAGTTCAGTGTTCGCTCCAAGGACCAGAATCAGCTGTGCCGTGGCGGTTGGGATGGAGCCTATGCATTGGCTATGTGTTGGCTCAGTGACATAGGATGAGAATCCCAGACTGATCTGGTTTTAGCAGGGACATGGCCCTTGGTAGCCACCAGTCCCAGGAGAAGGCAGCCAGTTACATATGTCAGAACATTTCTGTTGTAACACTGTCTTCCTTGAGCCGACTTGCTGGGAATGGCCTGGCCTTCCCTGCCCATATGCTGTCACCTGAGTCTGTGGATTCACCAGATGTCTCATCCGCCATCTTGGTATCCCATGGACCATTGCTTTCAACTAAAAAATTAATTTCATTACCAAGTAAGTGCTGCAGCGGGCTTCTGACACGCAGTCTTACTCCTTCCTCATCGCCCAGAAGCACGTGGTCCTACCCCACGGTTGAGTGACTCTGAGATGTGAGGTTGGGACCACTCAGGCAGCACACCGGAAAGGGCAGGGCTCTGCTTTATAGGATTTCACGTGTGCTTTGGAGCAGAGATCACTGTGGCTGTCTTTCCACAGTCAAACCTCAGTAAGCCCGGTACAGGGTGTGCCCATACTCCCACACCTATTGGCAGGATGATGACTTCTTGTCCCGGAAGTCCTGAAGTTCTGCCACCTTGAAGGGTGTTATCTCGACAAGGGAGGCGCTTCAAATACAGGCACAAGGACAGTCCCATTAAATTGAAGGATGACACTGCCACGTGGCTGTTGAGGGCTCACAGTGCCACTGAGCCGAAAGGTCTAGAAAGAGATCACTCACCTTAAATGAGACTTGATTTTTTTCAATTTTAACTTCTTTGTATCTTGATCCATCAACAGATTTTGGGGTGCCAGGTGTGAGATATCGCTAAGGGGAAGCTGAGGTGCCACTTGTCATTGGCTTCTTTTTAGGAAAGATGGATACCACTTGTGTGGAGAAAGGTTAGATGTGCTAGGCCACAGCTGGGCTGGTAGAGTGTTTGCTTAGCACCCAGAAGGCCCCAGCACCACACAAGCTGGGAGTGCTGCTGCAGGCCTGTAACCCCAGCTCTCAGGAAGTAGACCAGAAGATGGGGAGTTGAGGGTCATCCTGGACTGGTTTGAGGACAGTCTGGGCATTGATCAGATATGAGAATAAAAGGATGAAATGTTAAATGTAAGTTCTGGGACTTGTCCCTTGTTAATTGGTAGTACTCAGTAGCCACAGCAGAGGGCGCTAGGAGGACAACGAAGCCAGAAAGGGATTTTCTTTTTAACTGGGATGCTGGCTATGGAGGGCTCAGTTTCCTTCAGGACTCTATAGCTTTGTAACAAGTTCTCAGGGCCCAGCTACTGCCTGTGCACCACTCTGGAAGCACAGAGAGCGATTCCAAGTAAACTCTGCAGGCAAAGCAACCTCTTCTTTGAGGTGGAGCTCCTTTCCTGGGCTGGGAAACAAGACCATGCATCTGTTGGATTTTATAGTGGCTGCTCTTCATGACATTACTCAAAGCAGCCACCCTGTTCTGTCCCTCTCTGAGTACTCTACAACAAGTGTGTCTAGTCACCCAACCTGGCCTGATCAAGGTCACGCATCCCTGGATCAAGAGAGATGGTGCAGAGGGAATCCTCTGGATCAAAGGAGTTGTAAGTTCCAGGCCAGCCAGGGAAGTCAGTGAGTTCCAATAGCTTTGAAAATCCCAGTGTTTTTGAAAGGCGCTGGATATGTATGTAGCTCCATGGTAGAGCACTGCAGAGGACTGAGGATGTGGGTTCCATCCTAGCACTGCAGGAAAGGAAGTGTGACTTCATTCACGGAGCCATGCTGAGAGCATCAGCACTAAGTCCTGAGGTGGTCCCCACTGCATGGGCTTTGGGGACCTAGGAATGGGTCTTTGTTTTCATGAAAGGGATGTACACAGCTGTGGTCAAAGTGGGTTGTGGTGAAGCGGCAGGAGGGATGGCCACAGAGCAGAGTCCTCAAAAAAACAACCTATTTCTAACTCTTGTATATGGACTTGATCATGTGGCCATGAGACACCATGTGTGACTGGAGCAGAAACAAGAAGAGCGCCGAGGGAGTGGCACTATTAAGGGGTGTGGCCTTGCGTTAGTGGAGGAAGTGTGTCACTGTGGGGGTGGGCTTTGAGACCCTCCCCCTAGCCATGTAAGGGTCAATCTCCTGGATGCAGTCAGATCAAGATGAAGAACTCTCAGCTCCTCCAGTGCCATGACTGCCTGGATGCTGGTCATGGTGTCTCTTCACAGTGATGGAAACCCTAACTAAAACACTCTCTCCGACCATGAATGAAACCCTCCTGCCATCATGTGTCCAGTTCAGGCCAGTCTCTCAGAGATGAGACATCCATCAGCTCCAGGATTCTCTGAGGCACCTGGCTACGGGAGGCTGTGGCTCCAACCTCCAAGTGCATCAGTCCTACACGTCAGCTAACTCCCCTCCACCCACCCGAGGGATGTCCCTCTTGTGCAGGCATTGGCTACCCATACCCCAGCCTGCTCCTGATATTAGACTTTACAATAACAGCTGCTGTCTATACAGAAGGGCTGCCAGGATTCACTCAGTTCTTCACATAGGTTTAGTGTCTGCATACCTCCTGAGCTCGGGAACTGGAACCCCATAGATTTATCCTTCTGGGGTGGGGATGGGACTCCAAGGTAGAGCAAGGCTAATCCCAGCAATAAATGGAGAATTCTCCCCTTGCTCAGTACAGGGAAGGCAGAGCCCTGCTGAGGTCAAGGCCTGCCCACCCAGTCAGAGGAGCTTTCTCTCTGAGAAGTCTCTCCTTTCCTCGGGCTGCTGTCATCTGCTCCTCTGAATTCTCAGCTGCTGTTCCCATCAGCATCCACGTGATACTGACCAGTCCCTTGAGCTCTCAGCTCCCAACGATGTCAGCCACACTCTCAGGGAACACCCCAGCTCTGTCCTGATCAGCAACTGTAGCAGCCTCACGGTGGTCTCCGTCGCCAGGGTTCTCCTCTGTGACACACGAATCCTGTGTCTGCCATTATTCACGCCTGTGCATGACTCCTCCATCCTTCAATGTTTCCCTGACCCCTTTATATCCCATTCTCCCTGCCTGCTGGGACCAAATGGTTCCTCCATGAGAACTTCTGCCCAGCAAGCCCTTCATACCTCCACTTAGCTCACCCTCTGGTAGGATCTCTTGAAATAGTTGAACCCTGGTCTGCACTTGAGCCACTGAACATGGCTGGAAAAACCTCAGGCTGTGATGTACCTGCCCCCACCAAATGCTAACAGTGGCTGGACCATCCTTCACTGAATGTCATTGCTCCTTTCCATTCCTGGGTCCCCAAGAACTTTCATTCCCTCAATTAAGCATTTAAGTATAAAATACCAACATCTACACAGGGCTCCACCATGAAATCACTCCAGCACCACACAAGTTTAACGTATATTTATCTTCTGATTTCATTTGTTTGAAGGCAGAAGATGACAAGCGTGTACTGTGCTCTCCCTTTGTTCTATGATCTGAGTTTTCTAGTCAGCACAGAGGGACCCCCCCACCCCCCTCTTCACAGCTGCACAGACCTTCCTTGTGCTGAGATTATCCCAGGTGCCCTCTCATGGGCACTTTGGGAATTTCCAGTATTTTGCTTCAACAATGGAAGTGGCTGACTGGACATTCTGCCTGATTGCTGGCCTACGGCTCAGATAAAGTCCTAGAAAGGGCCTTGCCATTAGAGGTCTGTTTATTAGTCTCGAACCCCACGCCACAGGGCTGTGCAGTATGATGTCCTCAGAACAGCGAGAGTGGAGCCCTGGTTCCCAACAACCTGACCTAGGGGCACTATCATTACTGGAGTCTTGTAATGAGCCACTAATCTTTCTGCAGACTTCTCAGACTGAGTTTGGCTTAGTACCTCTCCGTGTTCCCCAGGCTCCCAGCCTTACAGCCCCCCCCCCCAAGGCCTTCCTCACCTCTGGAATAGCTCTCCAGACCACAGGCTGATAAACTGATTTTAACACAAGCCATCTCTGTCCAGAGACAGAGCCCTCCCTAACCCCCCTCTTCCCCTTGGAAGCATCAGTGCTCCTTATGTCTCCAGGGGCTCTTCTCTGCCTCCCATTCTCAAGGCAGTAGCCTAAGGGGTTCCTCCAGGACACGTCACTAAATCCTTTCTTCAAACTCCCTAAACCCTCCCTTACAGCTGGAATGAACCTGGCTTGTCTAATGCACTGCTTTCGAACCTGTCTTCCTGATGGGGTCCCCTCCCAGGTCTCACTTTCACCCCACAATTCCACCTCCTTTCCCCTAAAGCCTGGCTGTTTCCAGTTTCCATCTGCCCACCTTTGTCTAGGTGACTCTCAGTCCAGGTCTTCGCTAGGAGCTCCTCAAGTCTGGGGTTCCAGCCAACTATCACCTCAATTGGCACCCTGCTGGGCTAGCTCTCCTTAACTATTCTTTTTTTTTTTTTAAAGATTTATTTATTCATTATATGTAAGTACACTGTAGCTGTCTTCAGACACTCCAGAAGAGGGTATCAGATTTTGTTACGGATGGTTGTGAGCCACCATGTGGTTGCTGGGATTTGAACTCGGGACCTTTGGAAGAGCAGTCGGCGCTCTTAACCACTGAGCCATCTTGCCAGCCCAAACTATTCTTTTACTTAGTGTTTGTGTGGGCCTCTGAAAACAGTGGGCATTGAGATTAGCCCTTTTGTGTGGGCCCTGGTGGACGGATGTACAGCAGTGAGATCATACAGGGTGACCTCTCCCCCCGGCTCAGCATTCGGGAGCCAGCAGGCCTGTTGTACAGAGCCTCTGCCCCCAGGCCGGATGACTCACTTCCCCTTTCTGGGGCAAATTCTGTTTCTCATGGGATTTTCCTGGAGAAATGACTGGTGAAGAAGTCGAGGCAGCTAAGGCTAGTGATCAGAGCTGAGCCTCACGGTCCTCATGGTTATGGAGAGCCAGGAGCCACTGGAGACACCCCAGTACTGTCATCCTCTATGTGTACCCTGGTACTTGGGGGCTCAGCGTGCTGTGTGGCCATCTGACCCAGAAGCTTGGTTTCCTCTTGCTCTTCAGCCAAGAGGCCTCCTCTCACGCTAATGGGAGGTACCAGGTATGGTAAGAATGTCTGACTCCAGTTCCCTGCACTCTTTGAGGGAGCCTGAGACCAGCATAAGTCTGCAGCTGGTGGCATGGCGCCGAGGGATCCTGCCCCAGCTGTCCTTTTGCTCTCTGGCCAGCCCATCTTCCCTCTTCATGATGGGATTCATCCCATCCCCATCCCATGCAGTTCTCCAGCAAGACACACAGACACAGAGACAGACACACGCACACACAAATAGACACCACATGTCCCTCATTGGGACACTGGGAGTGGTGCACCAATTCCTCACCACACCCCTCAATTCTTGAACTTTGTGTAATGGGTTTGTCATGCTCCTTTATTCCCTAGAGACTCTGCTCTGCCTCAACTCCTAGGTCCGGATCGGGATGCAGAGGAGGAGGCCATGATGCCCTTCCCACTGCACATAAACCAGGAACTTCTTGTTCACTGAATCCAAACATGGAGTTAACATGATGACATCACACATCTCACCTTCCCACCAGCTCTGCCCCACAGCCTCAGGATGACCAGTTGCCAACTTCTAGGCAAAGAGACATGTAGGGGTGAAGGAATACGTCTAGGTCTGGAAGGGGGCAAACATACTATAGGCTGGACCCTAGGAGCTGGGAAGCCAGAACTGTGAGTGAACCAGAACTAGAGAGAAGGTTTGCAGACACAGGAGGTGGAAGAAGCCACTAGAAACAGCTCGGCCCCTCCCCCAACTTTACAATTCCCCAAATAAACCACTCCACAGTCAATTTTGAAATCAGTTTTATATCAAGCTATATATATATAAAAAAATCTCTGGATTCTGTCCTTAGTACATGCATACAAAATCAACACTATAAAAATAATATTAACAATATTAATGTCATCAACAAGCTAACATCTACAAGAATACAAAGGCTGCGTGTGTTGCTCACCCTGGCCAGCTCCAGCAAGTACCTTGGAAAGGGGACAGAGGAGAGGCTTCAAATCCCAGCCTCGAATCATGAAGAGTCAAGGCTGGGTCAGTGCTGAGAAGGGCTCTCATGGCTAGAGAGGAGCAGGGTCTGTGGAGTAGCAGGTGCCTTGATGGCAAACTGCCTTCCTGTTTTCCAGTGTAGCCCCCGTGGGATCCACCGGTCCCCATAGCTAATGACTATTGGGTGACAGGAGTTAATGTTGCAGCTGGAACTGGAGTTAATGTGGTGGCTGCTGAGTCTCTGGGCAGATTCACTGCAGTCACGGGGATCCTAAGTCACAGTGGGATCTGAACCAGTGGAGACTGTGGTGGTGGGAGGAACATGTGTAGCTGTCCCTGGCTCTGAAGGGACAAGGGCCTCAGACAAAAGATGTGGGTAACGATGAAAGACTGGGAAAGACCAGGAAACGATTCTCCCTGGGCTTCCAGAGACAGTGGGCCCCGACCACATTTAGACTTCAGTCCCATATTAGACTTCTGATTTGCGGAGCTGAAGGAAAAGTAGTTCAAACCCACTTGAAGTGGAAACTCCGCACAGCACCAACAGGAAGCTAATAGAGCACTTGCCAGACCCCTGCGTCCCCACCAGACTCCGGAGGGTGGCCTTTGGCTCAGTCCCAAGTGGAAGAAGATTTGATCAGAGAGAACCCAGGAGGTCCCTGCTCCGCCAAGGCTTCCAGGGTCGCTCCCCAAACACATCCATACACACACAGAGGGGCAGGGCAACCCATGGGGAGTGGATAAGAGGGTCCTCCTAGCTGAGTGGTACCAGGGGCCACTTTGCAGGGTCTAGCTCTGTCATGGGCACTTCACAAGCCTGCTTCCAGGCCCCAGGTCAGATACTAGCTCTTCTTTCTTCCCTTGTCTTCGGTTCTATCTCATGATATCCCTGGGCTGAATGAAATGGTATAAATGAGGCTTCGCCCCTGGTCCTAGGGAGCTGGACGGGGCTACTCAGACCGTTAAAAGGCAGACTACCTTTGGTGTAGGTAGACCAAGGCCACTCTACCTAAGGTGAATAATCATTTACAAGAAACCTCTTGTGTGCTCACATGTCAGCTCCCGTCAGTGTGGTCTGTGCAATCTTAGCTGCCAGATCTTGTTCCAGAGCCAGGGCTGGGCAGACACAGCAGAAGGTGGGAGCCTGGTGATGGGTCATGGAGCTGGAGCCACTGAGGATCCCCAACTGGCGTGGTGCCCCATGTTCCCTGGACTCATTAGCATATCAGACCTTTGGAAAAGCTAAGCAACCTTTATAAGGGAGAACAGGGGCCTGGGAGGCTCCTGCACTCCCGTGTTGATGTCCAGTATGTTCCGGATGCTCCTGACTTCACTGCTTGGTAGATTGCCCTTGATGGCCAGGATGGCGTTCAGGTGGCCTTTGCTGGCAAGGAGAGAGTACATCCTGTCAGCCCCACGGTCACCAACATGCCTGCTCACAGCCCTTGCTGGCTGTCCTGACTCCAGATGCAACCACAGAACCTGAAGCCAGCTGCTCTGCCCAATGGGCAGCCTTGCCCTCCGTGGCTCTTCCCTTCCCCCACCCACCAGACTCAAATTTGCACTGGCTGTCACCTCAGAATGTTTCTCCTCACGCCCTTGAGGTGGCCAACTCCTTCTTAACCTTTAAGTTTCAGCTAAATGTCATGTCTCTAAAGTGGCTTTGCACTATCTGGTCAGCAGCCCCTGTAATCACTAGAACTTGGAATTTTCTCTTTCTGTCTGATCGTCTCATCATGGTGAGCCCTCAGCAGGCTGTAAGCTACAGGAAGAGGACTGGGACCCAGCTTGCCCAGTACCTCACTGCTCCCTGCAGCACAGAGCAGCAGTCCAGTATTCAGAATACTATCAAGGGTTGTCGGTGGGGTCAAAGGAGAGGGATAAGTGAACAGGTGGGTAGATGAGAGAGTGCAAGGATGGATGGGTAACTGTATGGAAGGGTACAAGGATAGACAGATGGATGGCTGGATGAAAGGGTGAATGGATAGATGGACAGATGGATGAACAGATGGACAGAAAGATGGACAGATGGATGAGTAACTGCATGGATGGATGGATGGATGGATGGATGGATGGATGGATGGATGGATGGACAGATGGATGGATGGATGGATAGATGGATGGATGGATGGATGGATGGATGGATGGATGGATGGATGGATGGACAGATGGACAGATGGATGAGTGACTTCATAGAAAGGTTGATGGATGGATGGATGGATGGATGGATGGATGGATGGATGGATGGACAAATGGATGGAAGGGTAACTACATGGAAGGATGGATGGATGAACAGATGGATGGATAGGCAGATGGATGGATGGTTGGACAGGTTGGGAGTAAGTGAGCAGAAGATGGATAGGTAACTGGAAGGATGGACAGAACAACAGAAGAGCAGATAGATGGGTAAGCAGAGGACAGATAGACAACTAACTACACAGGGAAGTGGGTAGACAGGTAGACAGATAGACATGTGGATGACAGGAGAATGGGTAAGCACATAGACTAGTGGATGGACCAGTAGATAGGTGGATGGGGGCTTGTGCGTGTGTGTAGGTCAATATATGATGACAGATGAGTGAACAGGTGGAGGGGGTCAGTCACAGCTGGGCTAGGCTAATCTAGGTCAACCTGAGTCAAGACTAATTCAAACTGTCATATCAGAGGACCTGGCCTAGGAAGGAACACTGTCCATGGTTCGCCAGGTCCTCAGACAGGACCTTAACAGGAACATGAGGGTGTAAGACACAGTCACCTCCAGGCTGAGGGATAGATGCTGGACTCACTTTTCTCATTGTATAGCGCTATCACACAAGGCTCGGCACATGAGTGGGGGAACATGCTACCGGACCTTGTCATGACTAGTTATACTAACTTGGTCACGTTCCCTCAGCTCCCTAGGCCTCAGCTGCAAATGATGAGCAGTGCCAGCCTTCATGGTAGTGCAGAATGCTTGAGTTCCTAGCACAGTGTCTGGCGTGAAGTCAGCACTTGGTATAGGTCAGACATCATAACCCCACCTCACCTATGGGGCCTTAGCAGTTGAGTGGGTCATGAGGAGACTCTAGTCCCAGCAAGCTCAGGTCACGGTGGGGACCTGGCAAACCATTTCCTCGAGCTTCTAGTGCTTACCTGAAGTCAGGGTACCAAGTGGCATATGTGGCCACCTCGATCTTAATGGCACTGGAATCTTGCAGACGAATGATCTCAGCGATCATAGGGAGGGCATGGTGCAGCCAGGTTGCAGTGGAGCCCTGAAGGAAGAGGGCTGGTTGAAGGATGATGTCCCTTTCCCCCAGGGACACTAGGAGACACGTAGAGCAGCAGATACCCAGGCTTGGAAAGGCTCTGTGGGATTGTCCAGGGCTCTTGGGCCGGGTGGGGATGCTCACATTCTCGGTGCAGAAGCCCTGAATGGCATCCGCATTGGCGAGGATGTGCCTTGCCAGCTGCTGCTGCTGCTCGGCGGTCTTGAGGACCAGGCGCCGTTTGCTGAGTCTGATGATGTATTCCTTCACTAGGTGCAGGTGCACGGCCTCCATGAGCTCCTGGGCAAGCAGATGCCAGAAGGAGTGAGCCACCTGCGGACACCTACCCCTAGGGGTCCATCTCCCCCCCCCCCCCGAATTGAAGCTTCCAGGGTATAAACCCAGCCAGTCCAAAGAGGTAAAAGTGTGAGCATGGGTGTCTGCATGTCTGTGAGCATGGGTGTCTGCATGTCTGCGCACATGTGTGAACACGCGTGGGTGTGGGGTATAAACACTGCTAGTCAGCATGGGTGTCCAGACTTCTCCAATCCCCCAATCCTTACCTCCCGGAAACAGTCCTGTAGCTCTGAGAATTCAGGCAGGCTGACGCTCACAGTAGTGATGATTTCCTCCAGGGTCTCAACTGGCTTTGCCCAGCGGGTCTGTGTGAACTTCTTAAACAGCGGCTGGGACAGGCGAGAGGCAGGATGTCTGGTCACACCCAGAAAGGAAGGGCGGCTAAGCGCAGACACCCTCACATAGACACTCATGACCAGCAGGGTCCCAAGGGCTTTCCAAGAGCTGGCTGGCTCTCAGGTCCCTGCTCTCAGATCGGAAGCAGAGGCAGTCTGAGTGTACCCTTCTTCCAAGGTCACCCAGCTGTGGCTCAGGAGAGCTAAAACGAGCCTGTCTGCAGCCCTGAGGTCTTTTCCACTGCCTCCTTCTTAAATAAATAAATTCCTGCATAAACAAGGCCTTGTGCTTGGCTGGGCTGAGCCCTGTGCCAGGGCATCCAGGGTCACCCTATGCCTGGGCTTTCCTTACCCACTGGCTGCCCTTTGCACCTCCAGTCCTGAGGCTGAGCGGGGAAGCTCTCCTGTGCTTTCTGAGTACCTCCCCATCCCACCCCCAAGATGGAATCTGGCTATCAAAGGTCCTGAGCTCCAGGAACTGGGAGCCAGGAATGGGGTGGAAGGGGCTCAGTCTTCCCCAGGTGCTTCCAGCTCTGTGACCCTCCCAGGCCAAGGCAAAGTCAGAATGTCAAGTGGGTCAGCCAGAGAGCATTTCAGGGGCCCATCACTTGGACATCTCCAGTAACACCAAATCTCCCCAGCTGAGCCTCTCACAAGTCTGTGGCACAGTGGCAGGAGGGGGGCTTCTACCACAGCCCCTTCCCTGCCTCCCCTCCTGTGCCAGACCTTAGGAGGAAGGCAGGGGAGAATGGGGCTCCTGATACCTTCAGGTCTGAAAATAGGCTCTGGAGCAGAGTGTCGAAGCCATGGGCCTTGAGGTCCTTCAAAGGCTCCAGCAGGCGGTTCAGAGAATCATGAGCTATCTGCCACCTCTGCTCCACGGAAGTCCTGGAGAGAGAACGGAGGAGGTCGTGACAGCCTGCGCAGCCCGCAGCATCGCGCACTGGTCCTTGGACTAGTCCTCCTACATTAGGGCTTTGCTCTGGGAGGCTCAGGAGTTTCCTGTTCCCTTCGGGATCCAGTCTGAGTCTTCCCATGGATGCCTCAGGCACATCCCCTCCTGCCCTTGGCAAGTCTCCAACTGTCTACCCCTAGCTTGCCTTCTGCTTCACAGTTTTATCATAAGGCTAAACTAATAAATAAGTCAATTGCATCCTGGTGACTCCCTCAGTACCCCACCCCTTTGCTGTGGCTGCTCCAGGCCCAGTCATTTCCTCACAGCCTTATGACCCTTAAACCCTCCCCCCCTCTCGCCCCAAGTTGCTCCACCTCCCATCTGTCCTGTCTTTCCATCAGGCAAATCTGCCCAGCACTCTCACCGGAAGAACAGACAGTTGTTGATGTTGGCCATGATGTTGACTCTATAATTCCTCAGGAGTTTGCTCTTCTCTAGAAACTCATCAAAGGTGCGCTGGTAGCTGACAAAACCAGAAGGGGCACCTTCAGCTGCAGTCCAAGCACCGAGACCGTACAGGCCACTCCCTCGGTCTGCAGGTTGCTGGGAAGGGCCATAAGCTCCTAAACATCATATTACAAGTTGCAAAACCTGAGGCCGGAGGAGCCGGAGTCCCATGAGGGCGCATGAGAAAGTGCTGCCTGACTCTGGGGTCTGCATTTCTTTCCCAGGTCCCTCCTCTTCCCCAGTCCCTCTCTACAACCGGGAGGCCAAGGGGTGTCCTTGTAGGCCAATGGTGCCCTTGTAGGCCGATGGTGCTCTCAGAAATGGGGAAGAAAACAAGTGAATTCTGAGGGTGTCATGGGAAGGGATGGCAGGAGCCTCCATTCCTCAGGGTGCCATCTCTTCTTTGAAGCTACAAACTGCTCTGCCAGGGGGCTTTGCTGATGAAGAAGGTCAGGAGGTGACCTCATAGGTCAGTTCCCTATGGAGTCCACCCTACTGGAAGCTGCAGTGCCCTGGATTCAGGCAGGGGCAGAGGACGCTGCGTTGTACTTGAAGAAGGAAGGGAAGGACTGACTTAGCTTGGATTCGCCACCCTAAGCGCAAGGAGGGCCAGGGGCTCATGGGTGCTGGGGCCCCTGTGTGCTATAGACACACCCACCTCCTCAGTAGCGCAGCCAGTTCCACCAGCAGCAACTGTTTTATCTGCATCCCCACGTCCGAAGTGATGTTCTCGGCCTTGGTCTGGCCTTGTGAAATTATCTGCAGGGAGCAGTGGGTGAGCATCGCATAACACCCCGTTCCGGGCCGGGCCGGGCCAGAGCACGGGAGGATGTGGGAGCATGGGGCCGGAGCTCCGAGGGCCTCCCACCCCCATCAAAGCTGTGGCTGTCCCTGTGCACCATGGGGCTGAGGGGGACGGTTAGTGGTACCTGGAGAATGTCGATGGCCAGCTCACTGTGACAGTGGCCATCCAGGCTCTGGGGAGCCACATCCTGGGCCCAGCGCTGAGACTCCAGCTCCAAAGCTCGGGCCATGAGCAGCTTCACGCTGGTCTAGGGGAAAGGACACCGGTTCGGTCACAGTGGCACGAAGCCTCTCTGCCAAGTTCATTCAGAAGTCTCTGTCACACTCTGGGAGCCCAGTGTCCTGTTTCTGTTCTTCCCTCCTTTCACCACCTGGCCCTCCCCGGCCCGGCCCCACCCCTAACATTTGGACTTACCACCTCATTGGACAAGAACATGGCCTCCAGTAATCTGATCTGCTTTGGGGGCAGGAGGCTCCCAAGCCCGACACCTTGAAGCTCCCTTGCCAACTTTGGGCTGTTGAGAATATCACTGCGGGCAGAGAGACACTGGTGTGAGGACACAGCCCAGCAGCAGCCCGGCCGGCCCGTAGCTTAGCTCAGACAACTCTCAGCTTCTGATCCACACCCCGCTCCATCGCCCCCCCCCCTCCAGGGTGGGCTCTTAATGTTGGACCACACTCAGTTTAGTTCAGGAAGAAGTCATCCTGCATCTGCTTACCCGCCCTCTCCACCCACCCCAGCTTTAAACTAGTTTCCCAGACTTCTCAGGGTTGCCCTGCACCCCCCCACCAGCCCCCCACCCTACCCCACCCCTGTCCTCCCTTGTCCAGCTCACTGAAGGAGCTCCCTCCTTCCCCCTGCTTCTGACCTGGCCAACAACGATGCCTTCACCCCAGAGCCAGCTTTCAAATCTGATCTTTCTGTCTACCGGGCCTCCCCTTTCACACGGATACAGCACAGCTTCTGACCCCACTGGCCCTGCCAGCCTGGCCTTCCACTTCTACCAGGTCAGCCTCTGCCGCTAACCGAGAAGGGCTGCCCTGGAACAGCTCCATGGCGCTTTCTTAGTGCCTCAGAGTGGCCCAGAGTTCCCAGGGGACCTGCCCAGCCCTGGCACTTCCTAAAGGCCCTTTGTTTGCTGAGAACCTTAAGAAGGACCCTCTCTGTGCCCTTCAGCCGTTTGGATGCATTGAGCCACACTTTGGTCCTCCCGGGCCTCAACATGCCTCCCTTGGACTCCATGTTCAGGCTAGCCTTAGCTTCCTGCTTTGCAGCTACACCCCAAGTCAGGAGACCCCAGAGTATCACAGAGGCAGGAAGGTGATCAGGCAGGGGCATGAGTGCCTGGCACTTCCTGGTGAGTCAGGGCAAACCAGCAGGAGCTACAGCAGGGCCAGCTATCTTTGGAAGTCCCTGCCTGCTTTCCCTGCGTCCTGCTGGCTTTTCACCCCTGTTGTGTCCTTTCTCCGCATCTCCCCCCACCCCAGGCTGGTTCAGTACCAAACAGTCTGTTCACACACTGCCACTGCCACTGCCCATACCCCCAGCCTCCCTCCTGCAGACTTTACACTCAGGTCTGAGGAATCAGTAAGAATCCCTGCGCTCTGGGATCCCTGGTGTCTGGGCCAATCAAAGGATGCCTGCGGCTTGGCCCAGCTGAGTGCCAAGTGCTTACGTCCAAACAGCCTCCTTCCTACCTAAGGTGCTCAGGTCTCAATGGGGTGACTCCATCTGAAGAGTTCCTTGAGAAGGATACCTAATGCTACTCCCCGGTTGCTACCTCCTGTGCTTGGGGCTGTTGAGACACACCAGCTCAGCTCAGCTGCCTGCACCGTCACTCCCCTTGCCTGGAATGCCGGCCTCCCCACTCCTCCTTCCTTGAATGTTCTGTCCCTTCCCTGCCTGACTGTACACCCGTGAAAATGTGGACTGACTCAATACATAAATACTGCCTGACTCCCCCAGACCAGGTCCTTTCTCAAGCCCTGTGCTCTGGCCTCCCCTGTGTCTCCATGTCTCTGTCACAGCCCCACCTGCTCGATTTCATCCCTGTTCTGCTGTGGGGGCAGGGTGGGGGAAGCTTCTAGAGAACGAATGACAGGGTCCATTTTCTGTTTGTCCCTCTCCCCAACAGCAGAACAGGAAAGGTCCCGGAAATAGAAGTGCAAAGCCAAGCTGCTGGGTACAGTTCCCAACTCTCTCCCTTCATCCCAGCGCTGGTGGCTTTCAGCTCAAGTATCTGGCTCTGGTGTCTCAGCACCTCTCCCTGCAGAGGGGATACATCCCACCCACTGGCATTGCTCACTTGGGGTAGAGGTTCTGCACCCAGAGCAGCAGTAAGTAGGTGTCCCTTTCACACAACTCGAACTGGGCCAAGGTGCACAGGTGGGTGGCGAAGTGCTGGTGGTAGCTCTCGGCGTAGGTGCGCACGACGTTGAACTCGTCGGGGAACAGCGGCTTCAGCCGCTCCACCACCACCTCCAGGTCCTCCTTCATGGTGCGACCCATGTGCAGGAACCTGCTCTCGGCCTCCGAACGGCCCTCGGGCGCCGAGGCCGGCTGCGCGTCCAGACGCTCCGCTGCCACCTCCGCCACGACGCCCCTCCACAGCTGCAGCCATCGCCGCGGGCGCGTGGCCTCCAATGCCGTCGCCAAGGGTCCCCCGGACGCCCGCCGGTCCTCGAGCTCCTCCTGCGACACCACAGCCAGCGCCTGGCTCAGCCGCTCGGGCGACGCCTCCAGCGGCCGCCGCAGCACCCCGAGCACCTGGTCGCACAGCAGCACGTACAGAGCCTCCACCTTGCTCTGCCGCCACACCAGCTCCTCGTTGCTCGTGCCACCCGCAGCTGCTGCAGCCTCGAGCTGCCTCTCCAACGCCAGCACCTGCCATGCCACCTCTAGCCGCCCGCGCTCCAGGGCCTCCTTGAGCTCTTCCACTGAAACCCAGAAACCCGCGTCAGGCCGACATCCCCCACCCCCCTTCAGGGACAAGAGGAAGCTGTGGTCCCAGGGACGAGGCCAATGTCCCATACAGGACCACAGCAGAGAACCCTCTCTCCCAGACTGGTGGCTCGCTTAGCTGTCTCATCTGCCCACTGTCCTGGCTGAGTAGTGGCTTATGAGTCCCCTTACACTGCCCAAACCTGGACCAACCCCTTCCTTGTTCCAGTCCCAGCTGCGGCTGGCTGCAGCCTACCTGTGGGCAGTGGACCATCTAACTCTGGCCTGGGCTTGGGCTGCACTTCCAGATCTGATAATCTAGGCTGATCCTTTTTTTTCTTTTTCCCTTTGGTGAAGACACTGAACATGTTGGCCAGTCCTTTGGACTTCCTCTCCTTCTTCTTCGCAGACTCCTCCCCATCGGGAGCCTCCGGGGATGGCATCAGATCCTCAGAGGAAGCCTCAGACATGGAGGTCTCTGATTCGGCGTCGGATGTAGAGCGTGGTTTGGGGGGGCTCCCAGCGAAGTCCAAGATTCCTGGCACAGACTGGTGGCCAGGAAGCCCTTGGAAGAAAGTCACCATCTTCAGCATCACCCTGGCTTAGGCCTACAGGTTGGAGATGGAAAATGAATGCGCCAGAGGCCACAGTGTACAGACCTGAGTGCACAGCCGCTCACAGCCCCAACAGTGTCCCCCTGTTTTCTCCTGTAAAAACACCAGAACCCCTCAACTCCTGGTCCCCAACCCATCCCCCTCCTTGACCCTGGGAACCGTGGTGCTCACAGCTTGTCTCCCTAGGCAAGGAAGAGACGGGAGGCTCCAAAGCTTCCAGGCTGAGGGAGCAGCCTTTGCACCCAGTTAAGCCCTCCTTTGTCAGTGCAGCCTCCTGGAGGGAAAGGCTATGACCAGCGAGTACCTTTCTGACTCCACCAGACTCTGGGGCAGAGACAGGACAGGTTGCTAGTCCTCGGGACAGCAAGAACAGGTCTAAAAGTTCACAGCCATGCAGTAGTCACAGAGCCTAGCACCTTTCCTGCTGAGACCAGCATCCCCTCCCCTCTGCCTCCTTTCACAGGTCTTAATTTACAGAAATATACCACAAGCAAAGATACAGCTGTTGTCCCGGGACCACAAGAGGAACTGAGCTTGTCCCTTATGTTATGTTGCTTTAGAACTAGGGGGTCAGACTTCAGACCCTGGGCAAATGACCCCAGGTAACCTTTTACACATGAGCCTTTTACACATAGGCCTTCCTGAGGTCACATGGCCACTTGAATGTGGAACCCACACTGCTCACTTTGCAGCCTACCCTGCTTGTTTCCAAATGGGGTGATGCAATTTCACAAAGCCTTCTGTTTCCCCTCCCTTCCCGGGTGCTCATCCCATCTCTTGTCTCCCCAGCAAGTATGTTATTTAGCTTAAAATAATCCTGTGGTCACTAGCTTGAGCTTGGAGACCAGAGAGCTTCTCCCTCAAAGGACTGGCTTTTCATGGGACTCCACATCCCTGACTGTGTGTGGATTGTCAGAGCAAGGAAGACCACCCGAGGAAACTGGGCTAGCCTAGAGGGAGGGAGCAGGAAGAAGGAGGGCCTTTCTGGTAAATGGTGTGACCCATTACCAGGAGGTGGCTTCCCTGCCCCATCCCTCAAGAATAAAACCCCCAAGATGTAGCTTCAGTTCTTCAAAATGACATGGCGTGATCCAGGAACAGCTCCTGGTAAGGCAAGTGGGAAGACCCACCATCACAAAGGAGAACCGGAAACTGTGGCGGGGAGGTGCTTGTGCAAGCACAGCACACTCCAACAGCTCTTTCCCACAAGGTATCTGCATCCACCAGCTCAACTGCCCGGGTTCGGGATCGCTTCCTGAGGGGCTTGTCTCATAACTGGGGCATGGGTAAAGCACCCTGATTGGACAGAAAGCCTGGGCTCCTCTACCCCAGCTCTTATCACCCTCACCAGGTGCCCTGAGCAGAGAGAGCCCTCTCTCTCTCTCTCTCTCTCTCTCTCTCTCTCTCTCTCTCTCTCTCTCTCTCTCTCTCTCTCGTTAACCTCATGAGGCCTGAGATCGGGCCAGGCGGTTTTTAAAGCCCGTGACAACCTATCCCACTCGCATGGCAAACACCCATAAGGGCTGGCCTGGCTGATGGAGCTGCTGACCTGAATGTCTGCCCTTCAGTGTCAGAGGCTATTGGTACAAAAGGGAGGAGCAGCTGCGAGCTCAGCTACACTTCTCACCAGGATTAGGGCTAAACAACACTCTTCCTCAGTAGGTTTCAGTTTTCCCCGTTTGTAAAATGAGAACGAGCCCTCCCACTCACTCCTTTCCCAGTGCTGCTCAGAGGATGCGGCAAAAATCAAGCCTGGCACTGGGTGGGCCTTAGAAAGCAAGTTCCCCTGTGTCTCTGACTGCAGAGGGGGAAGGCAGCAGGAGTGATGAGATGCTGTTTAAAGCATCACCAAGCAGGACCCGTAGAGGCACGGAAGAGGTCTCAGAGACACATGGGACGGCTTCATCTGGCGGCTGGATGGTGTCACCGTCCTCAATTCTAGACACCACAGAGAATCTCACTGGTCTTTCAACTTACTGACTCTTGCCCAAGAGATCATCCGGACAGGGAGTCCTGCGGGTGCTGGGACCTTCCTTTTGTAACCCTGAGACTCCCTCGCTTTTGTCCCCGTCCCTAAAACACTTGAGAAACTTTCGCTGTGCGCGAGGATCCCGGACCCTGGCGTGAGGGGCTCAAAGTAAAGCCTTTAAGTCCCTAGCAGTGGGTATGCTAGAGGTCAACGGACCTCGAAATATCCCGCCCGCGTCCCCTTGGCCACTCAGGGCCATTCCCCCCAGCGAATCCTGCCCGACGCTCTGTTAGGACTGGAAGGGAAGCTACCTAGAGCGGCAGGGACAGAAGCACAGCGGCAGAGGTCACTTACTGTGTCCAGGACAGGACGCTTTGGTCCCGACCCTGGAGGGGCCCTCCTAAAATAGTCGCAGGCTCCGCCCAGACTCTGCCTGCTCCACCAACCGCAACCGCGGAAAATCCGCTGGCGGACTCCTCGGCCCCGGCGATTCCAGTGCTGGGGGCGGGGCCGGGCCGGTAGAGAGAGGGGCGGGGTCGCTTTGCTGTTCCCACTAGCCTGGAAAGAGTGGTCCTGATGTGCGCGCACAGGGAGCCACGAGTTCCGCTTCGGAGAGCTGTTGTCCCACCACGGTCTCTGATTGGCCACCTAGCAGGGGCGCACGCACAAAGCCTCTGTCCCGCGTCACACAATCAGCACCTACTTAGGTCTGAGTAGTGCCCTCTCCCACCTCAACGCCTCTGTCCCGTGCTGTTACGGCTCTGAGCACCCCTGTGTCCTTGGAAGTCCGGAAGGAAAGCTTCCCGGAGGAGGTGTCCTAAGGCGGCTGGGCATACGACTGGTACTGGGACCTCTCAAAACCTCTCATCACCAAGCCTTGAGCGATGGGGCCCATCTTCATCATTATCCCGAGGTCGCACAGAAATGACAGATAGCCCTCACCTGAGCCTCCTCCTCCGGGGCTCCCAGTGACAAGATTTTCCAGGATGGGGCTGAGGGTCCCTTCTGCGGGCCTTTTCACGGGGTCTCCCTTGGGGAAGGTGGGGTTGTAGGCTAGTGTAGAAAGGGGGAATTTCTACCCCCTGGAATTTCTGCTCCTGGGAAGATGGGCTCACTCAGGAATTTCCCTGCTAGACACCAGCTTCTTTTTTGCCTCTACTTTAGCTCGGCTCCTCCCCATCTTTTGTTCAGGCCCTCTCTTCTTTCCCTGCCTGCCTAAGCACTGAGCTTTGAGGAGAGAGGGAAGGGCAGCTGAGTGGGCGGGTTATGTTTAGGGGTTGTCCCTGGAAACCCAGAACTTCCTCTTCCTCCTGGGGAGCAGTGGCCAAGTGCCAGGTTTAAGAGCAATCTCCTCCATCCTATACCATGGTAGGTTGTAGAAGGCAAGAACAGAAGGCTGCAGGGCAGGAGTGGTGCACACCTTCAATCCCAGCACTTGAGAGGCAGAGTTTGAGGCCAGCCTGGTCTACAGAGCAAGTTCCAGGTAGCCAGGGCTACACAATGAGAATCTGTATCAAAACACAAACCACATGCTACCTCTTCTCCCTGAGATCCTAATAGGTGACATTTCTATTGAGCCTCCAGGGCCCAAGCTGGGGGTTGCCTCTGCTCCACAGGGCACCCAGAGAAGACAAAGACCCTAGGACTGTACCCACAATCCCATCCAAATATAGAAAGAGGACGAGAACCCAGGAGTTCCAGCCTTCTACCACCTAGCGGCCCCTTGACACATCCATCGTATGACCTCCCCAGAGAATCCAGCCTCTGGTCTATTGATCCAACTCCAGATTTCAAACAGATAAGGAAATGGTTGGGAAACTCCACAGGTAGGCTTGAGAGACAGAGGAGTGGGGATTCCAATAACCCACATCTGTTCAGAGCCTGTGGGACAGATGTTGGACTTTCATTCTTGCCCCACGATGCCCACAGAAGCTTGCTCAGAGCACAGTCAGTAGAAGCCAATGCCACCCATCTTGCATGGGCACACCAAGCACTTCCCTGCCAGAATTTAGGATGAGGGTCAAAGGTCCTCTGTGAATTTCTCAACACAAAGGAAATTTGAAAACAGGGCTATTTGGATAGCTGGGGGCCAAAGATCAGTTCATTCTCAGGGTCAGCCATAGTTTAACTCCTTTTCATAGTCCCCCTCCCAAATCCAGCCAAGAAATGAATCACACAGGATAGAAACATCTGGATCACTTACCTGGTAAGCTGCTGTCCCAGCCCCAACTCTGGCGCCTGAGAGTTGGTGCAGCAGCCAGGAGTAGACTAGCAAAGGTTCCTTGTCCAGCACAGAAGCTCTGTTGGCCAGCAGCTGGACAAGAGCCAAGGCCTGGAACCCAGCATCCTATTCTACATCCTGAGTGCTGGGATGACAGGTATGCACCATCACAGCCTCTCTCTCTCTCTCTCTCTCTCTCTCTCTCTCTCTCTCTCTCTCGGTTTTCAAGACATGGTTTCTCTGTGTAGCCTTGGCTGTCCTGGAACTCAGAAATACGCCTGTCTCTGCCTCCCAAGTGCAGGGTTTAAAGGCATGCGCCACCACTGCCCAGTTACAGGCTCTCTTTTTATGTTTTAATTATATGCATAATAGAGAGTTACCGGCTGTCTCATGCCTTTAATGGCAGCACTTGGGAGGCAGAGGCAGGCAGATTTCTGAGTTTGAGGCCAGCCTGGTCTATAAAGTGAGTTCCAGGACAGCCAGGGCTATACAGAGTAACCCTGTCTCAAAAAACAACAACAACAACAACAACAACAACAACAAAAAATTAAGCTGGGCGTGGTGGTGCACGCCTTTAATCCCAGCACTCGGGAGGCAGAGGCAGGCGGATTTCTGAGTTCGAGGCCAGCCTGGTCTACAAAGTGAGTTCCAGGACAGCCAGGGCTAGACAGAGAAACCCTGTCTCGAAAAAACCAAAAAAAAAAAAAAGAGAAAGAGAGAGAGTTACCGTTTTAACAGTGTTGGGCATTCTAGCTAAGTACACCAACACTGAGGTACAGCTGCAACCACCCCCATCCACGGAACTTTTTTTTTTCACATTGTGTATCTGCATGTGAGTGCAGGTGCTTGGTAGTCCACAAGAGGGTGTTGGATCCCCTGGAGCTGGAGCTACAGGCAGTTGTGAGGCTGCTCAATGTGGTGCTTGGAACTAAATTCGGGTGCTCTGCAAGTTCAGCCAGTGCTCTTAACAGGTGAACCACCTCTCAGCTCCACAGAATCTTTTCCCCTGGAAAACTAAACATGCTGGTTGTCTCCATTACACACCCACTGCCCCTTCTCTTGTATCCCTGCATCCCCAGTACCCCATTCCATGGCGCTGTCTGCTCCGTGGATCCAGTGAATGGGTGGATACAGCCCTTCACCTTTGTGCCGGTGTGATGGAGCTTCGTAAAGGAAGAAAGACTAACTCTTGGTGTCATTTACCTAGGAGTGGACCTGATTTATCCAAAAGAGTTTGAGTCTCTTCCATTCTAATAGTCTACTCTAGAATAGGTCTAATCTAAATGAATTCTAATTTGAAAGTCCTAATCTAAATAGGGAGCCCTGAATCCAGGTCTTTCTCCCTATACTGAACAGCTCAGCAAATGTAACAAAAACAAGCAGCCCTGTTCTGCTTACAGGAGTCTCAGAAGGGAGAGAAATCGTGTTTTTCCTGGCCCTACTGACTCACAATAGTACACAAAGTTGGGTTTATCAAGCTATAATCACAAGTTGCTTGCAACACATTTCGTAGGGGGAGGGTGGGCATTTTGGGGGTGGGGTAGGGCTGTGACTTATTTACACAGTGGCTCACTGCTTCCAGCAGTCCAAGACCCATCTCACGCACACACATTGTTTTGAATGGGCTCGCTGTGTAGCAGTTTACTCAAGATTAAACGCTTCAGTGTGGGAGGGAGGCTCCCAAGGACCAGGTACACATGCAGGGAGGTGGAACAATAGGATGTTCTACGACGTGCTACAGGGAGTCCCTGAAACTGACCATACTCACTAGGCTTCTCCTTCAAGCATGTATATAAGCTGTAAGAATGGCCAAAACACACTCTCAGATAAACTGGGCTGCCTAGAAGACCCAACAGCTGAGCCTCCTTGGGAAAAAAAAGAGATCGACCAAACTGCCTGGAAGAAACAAACCAGACTTCCTGGAAGAGTCTCAGACCACCTGCGCTATCTGCAGAGGGCACTCCAACCTACTGAGCGGCCACCAGGTTGTTCACTATGAGCTCCAGGTTCCACTGTTATGAACTGTCATGCTGGTGATGGCTTTTGGTGATAACAGCTGTCTTGAGTCACTCCACCCACATACCTTACATAACCCCAATAAAACTCCTTGGGTCACCAAGCTGAGCTTTGCATCTGGACTTTGGTGTGTTCCCATTAGGGTGAGTGGACATGTGATCCCAGGAATAGTGCCTCTCGATACAAAGTTACAAAGGAGAAATAGGAAAGATAGCATAATCAAAGCCAGCATTCAGCTGAGCTCGGAAAAACTTTATTGTGTTTGCAGTCCAAAGTATAGTAAGGCTGTAATATTTTTCTTAGAGGTCAGTTCATTCTGAACAGGTTGACTGTGCAGAAGGATACATCATAAACAATCTCAGAGCACAGCACTAACTTGGTTGCAGGTTGGGTAAGAGTTTGATTTGTAAAGACAGACTTTTAAACCGCATTTCTCCCAGAAGCCATTCTCACAGGACTGCCTGCTTTAGTTAGCATGCTCCCAAGGCCTAGCTTTCTGCCTGTTAGGATCTTAATTTTATTCTGTCTTATGGATGGGCCGCACTTAATTGTCCTCGATGGGCACACTGACTGCCGTGAACACGGACGCAGGGGATGCCGAACTCAAAGCTCCACTTGGATCCACCTTGCAGAGTGGACAGTTGACTTTCTCTGACCTCTAGAGCTGCCAAGCTAGGCTCTGAGGGGTTTGTGTTCATTGACAGATTTCATCACAGCCCTGTGAATTAGGTACTGCCTTTTTCACAGATGAGGAAACAGAGGCACAGATGCCCCCTCACCTGCCATCTGCCAATCAGAGTTGACCTACACTCTGCTCTCCTGCTGCTCCTCAGCAGTGCACATGAAATACAGCTTTATATATGTAAGATGGACACAGGAAAGAAAAGTTTCCATGGGGAAACAGGAGGCGCTGACTTTCACTGTCACACGGTGGGGGAGCACCAATCAACATTGCCTCTTTCAGTCAACTGCTTAGACCATCGTGGGCAACACAACAGGCTACCCCGCCCCCAGCTCTGGTCAGAGAATAATACAAGGTGGTGTATTATTAACTCTGCTCATTTTCTGGCTGGCTGAAGAAAACTCTCAGAAGGAGAAGCTGAAAGCAGAAGGAACGGCATTGTGGGGCGCAGCTCAGCAGTCATAAATGTCAGGTGGAGAGACCAGGCAGGTGTGGAAAACTTGGCCAAGGAGAGAGGCTGTACCACCTGGCATGGATGGTCACCTTGGTCACAAGGGCTATGCTGGCTGTGAAGTGGACCCTCTGAGAAGGAAGACTAAGGCGTTTCAGGCTGTCTTCTAATGCCCCCTGGTCACTAGACTCACTTCCTCCTCTGTGATGACTTGCATTTCCCACTGACCTGATCTCAGTTGTCAGGACAATGGCTTCTCCCTCTCACTTCTCAGGCCATTGCCAGATCTAGGGACCTTGGTCAGACTCTCCTGCTTCCTAGGGACACGTCAGGTATTCATGGCACACAACAGAGCCACTGTATTCCTTGTAACAGATGAGGAAACCCAGACTCAGAGAAGGGGGCACCAAGGGCTGTTGTCTCCTTTCTTCACCCAGCCTTCCCAGGAGAGGAAGTGACTTGCTCAAGGACTGGGGTCTGCTGACATCCTTGGGATCATAGGGTGACCAGGACGGGCCAGCCAAGTCTTAATACCATACCCAATTACAGAAGCTGGGAGCAGAGGGTCCTCCCCAGAAAGCAGTGCCCTGCCCCTATTCTGTTGGAAGATGCTCAGAGATGCTGTACCCTCTCCTTCCCATGATGTGAATAAGTCAAGAACTCATTTTTCTGCCTGTCAAATGGGGAAATGGCCTACCTCCCTGGCCTAAGTATTGTGTCTTTTTGTTTGTTTATGTTTTGTTTTCAAGATGGGGGTCTCTCTATGCAGCTCTGGATGTCCTGGAACTCCATATGTAGACCAGGGTGTCAGAGATCTGCCTGCCTCTACCTCTTGAGTGTTGGGACTTGCACTAGTCTGTCCTAGTCTGGGGTGGTGGTGGGCTTCTTTCAAGAAAGCAGCACTGGGGTTAGGCCGCCTCCAGAGGAGTACAACACAGGATGCAATGCAGAAGTGCCAGCCCTGCCTGTAAGCAAGGGCTGTCCTCCCTGGGCCCAGCTGTTCTGTTGAAGAGTGGCCAGCCTTTCTCAATAGCGCTCAGGCAGTGATGCAAACATAGTTTCCATCCCTTCAAGCCCTCCCTCCCGTGTGCCTTCTCTGAAACGGCGTGACTTACAGGAATCAGCTGGAGGAGTGTGGTCCACTCAAATTTCTCCCAATAACACAGGCTGGCCATACGATAGGAGCTCTCCTGGCAATCTCAGGCCTGCCAAAGATGGCTAAGGGTGCTTGCAAGTCTGCAGGTATCCCAGCCACCATTGCCTGATAGCCAGAAGCCCTTGAGAGAGAGGTCATGTAGGCTCAGGCTTGGAGACCAACTGGGCCTTAGGGAGCTTCATCACTTGCATCTGTGGCTTTTAGTGACCCACAAGCATCCTGGGGGGTCCCAGGGGGCTGTCTGTGTCTCTAAAGGAGACATTGCAGAGAAGTAAGTGCTGCTGCCTGGAAATTGCTCCTGGTGGGAGGGGGCAGCAAGCCCTCCTCAGTAGCAGTGCTCTCTGTGAGCTCTTAGTTCTACACAGAAAGACAGAGCCTAGAGTCACACAGCTAGGCAGCCATAAGTGGGATTCCCACCCACACCGTCTGCATCCAGAGGCTAGATTTAACCACAGTGACTACATGGGGAGCTGCTAGGCTGTGTCATGGCACAAGGGAGCATCCCCAGAGCAGACCCTCCCTTGACCTTTCTTTGTCCCAGTGTTCCAGATTCATTTTCTGACAACTTCTACCCTCGGAAAGCCTGGGGTTCTTCAGTGCTTGGTGTTTGGATCATCCTAGCCACCCCAAACAAAACCAAGTTCCTTGGTGATAACAGAAATGTCTCATGTACATTCCTTGGCTAAGCATCGGTTTTGGAAGCCCCCCTAGGACAGAGACTTTATTTATTTATTTATTTATTTATTTATTTATTTATTTATTTATTTATTTTAGAGGTACGATCTCTAATCCCAGGCTGGCCTGGAACTCTCTGCCAAAGATGACCTTGAATTCCTACCTGATTCTCTTGACCCTCTTCCTCAAGAGCTCAAATTACAGGCACATGCCACCATTCCTGATTTATGGGGTGCTGAGGATCAATCCAGGGCTTTGTGGGTGCCAGCCAAGTGCTCTGCCAGCTGAGCTACACTCCCAGCCCTGATATTAGACTTTTAAATCTGTGTTTTCTACTGACATTTTAAATTTTGACTTAGCTAATACAGATCCTAGACCGGTACAGATCCTGCCAGCCCAGACCCATAAAGTCGGTAAAGCTGTATAAGAAAATACTGTGAGCCCGGTGGTACGTGCCTTTATTCCCAGCGCTTGGGAATCAGAGGCAGACAGATCTCCAGCCTTCCCTACATAGAGTTCCAGGTCATCTGGGGCTATATAGTGAGACCTGTCTAAAAAACTAATAGCCAACTAGACGTGGTAATGTTTTGTGTGGTGAGTAGATGGCGGGTCTGTCTGCTCACGGGCAAAGCACCTTTGCCATGGCTCATGCAGGCTTCATAGGTCCAGAAGTGGAGTGGGCTTCGGGCAGGAGCTATATCCACACTTCAGTTCCCTTCGTGAGTTGGGACAGACACTCAGGCTGAGATGAGCCTCTGGCCATTCTTACTACAGGGTACTTGCCTCCAACCCCAGACACCATAGCTGCTGCAGAGGGGGGCTGCCTGGAACACTGCAGAATCCACTATCAGCATCTGCAGCCCCTGCGTCTTATCTCAGTGGCCAGCACAGATCCCACCCAACCTCCTGCTTAGATCAACTAGAGAAGGACAATGTCTCAAGGCAGCCCCGGCTTGGCCCTCCCCTGGGACTGATGATGGATGGATGGAAACTCTGCTGAGCTACTGTTGTTCCCAAGGGGCTTTTGGTTTTGTGGTTATTCTTTTCTGTGTGAGTGTATGTGTGTGTGTGTGTGTGTGTGTGTGTGTGTGTGTTATAGAGTGTGCTGCTGCCTCCTGCCCCTGCCCCCTGCAGCCTGGGCTGTGATGAGAAGCTGTGCAGGAAACACCTCAAAGTCACTGAGGGTGTTGCCCCCATGAGTGTGGCTTGCGGAGGTCTGGGGCCAGGAAGGAAGGAGCCGGGATCAGCAGCCAAGGAAGGAAGAGGGAGAGGCTGGGAAGGCTGGAGGATGACAGGCTGCCTGCCACCTAAAGTCCCCTCACACCAGGACCTCTGCGCACAGCCTGCCTTGTCCCTAAGCTCCATCCCTTCTAGCTACTCCATTCTATGGGACCGAACCTCACTCAGCAAGGAAAGGAACCTCAGGTTACGAGCTCCTGAGGACAGAGCTGGGACCGCTGGCCCATGTTCAGCATGGCACACTGAACCAGGCTGGACCAGAGCCCCGGGAACAAGGGGATAGTTGTGAGAGGGGGCAGGAAGAGGCTAGGAACCAAGAGGCAGCTATGCTTTGAGGGTGTGAGGCAAAGAAGGTGGTTCTAGACTCCCCCCGCTTGTGAGAGGAGTAGAAGCTGGACACAGGCTCTGTCCTGTGTGTTATCATTCTGTCTAAGCACCACCCCACAGTTACCTGGCAACAACCCGGTATGCTCCTCCCCACAGTTACCTGGCAACAGCCAGGTAGGCCTGGTCCACTATAAAAGGGGCTGCTTGCCCCTTCTCTCTCTCTCTTGCCTCTCTCTCTCACACATACATACACAAACACACACATACATACACAAACACACACACACACACACACACACACACACACACACACACACACAGCTTACCTACTAGAACCCTGGTCAGTCAGTGAGTCACAAGATAGCTTTGAGAGATAATTCCTTTCCCCTCAAGCTTTGTCTAAATAGCAGGATGGCCAAGGAGACACCCTAAGGAGTCTCTCTGGGTAGTGTGTGTAGGTAGGGGATGGAAGGCTCCCAAACCACACTGCTCTCTGAGCTAAATAGCCAGCAGCCAGTCTTTCTGACTGTCCCCTTGGCCTCTGGCTCCCTGTGACTGAGCCTTGGGAAGGTAGACCCAGTCAGTTTCCACCCCCCACCCTCTACCGTCAGTGCAGGACTCATCAGCAACACACACAAAGGAGCACAGGCTGCCACTCCTTACAGTAGGTACCAATGTTCTAAATGTGCACTTCCGGCCAGGAAACCCAGACTTGCTGTTTCCAGGTCTAGAGATCCTCAGGAAGACAGTCCAAGGCTCTAAGAAGGACCAGGCCCAAGTCCTTCTCCACGCAGTGTGAGGCTGTTCAGCCTTGGGCACATCCTCTTAGTCTCTTCAAACCAGTGGTACCCACCCACCTTACCCTCTTCTGAACCCTCAAGGTCCTATTCCACTCCCCCTGACTCCTGGCCTCATGGCTGTACTTAGGATCAACTTCCACCATTGTTTTGCCGATTATGGCCTGGCTGGGTTATAGCATCATAGGGAGGTCAGGGACCTGTTTTTATGGCTTAGCTCCTGTCCCACCTTCCTCAGCCAGCTATATGCTAGCTCCTCTGACTGGAAGGCACTGACCTGACGGCATGCCCATTTCACAGCTGGAAATAGTGAGGAACAGACAGGCACGAAGACTTGCCTAGAGACTCATCAAGACAATTGCAGAGCTAGGACTAAACTCCCTTTTCTCTTCAGTTGGTGAGGAAGCCCACTCAGCCCTGACTGAGGCTCAGGTAGCCCTGCACAGCCAGGATGAGACCTTGCTGCCCTGCTGAGGGGTGAGACCCAAAGGTAGGATGGCTCTCTGGGGAGAACCTGGCCAGGACAAGATTTTCTGTTGCCTCTCAGGACCTGTTTGCACTGCCAGTACTCTGATGGCTACTGAAGGGCACCTGTAGGGCCAAGCTGGGACGTTTGGCTTGTGAAACATCACCTCCCCCTCTATGATCACGGAGCCTCTCACACCTGAACTCCAGGTTATGAGGTTTCCAGGCCACTTGCTTTCTACAGGGCCTCATTTCCCTGCCAGCATGAAAAACTGCTTCATCAGTCATCAACAGGAACAAGTTTCTGGCCTTCACCTCTGGCTTTGGAGCCTGGGAACCTCAGCAATGCGCTTCCTCATTCCTGCCCTCCCTGCTTCCCCTTCCAGTCCTCCCCAGGTCTGGACCTGCTGCTGGCTGGCATCCAGCCCTGATACACACGGTGGTGTCAGGCACCCACCCCTGACCCCTGCTCCTAGAAGGAAGTAAGAATTCCCGGGGAATCTATCCCAGGGCTCCCAGCAGACTCCGGCATGGCTCTGTGCTCCCCTCCCCCCAGCACAGGGGAGGGAGGGTCTGGGAGAGCAGGGAGAGATGCTTTGCCCACTTCCCTCACACTGAGCATTTTAGAACCCTGGTCTTCTACACTTGAGGAGGGGGAAATTCACAGGGCTTTTGGGACCCCAGACCACCTGCAGTTACTTGTCCCCCACAGGAGCTAGTGTCAGGGTCAAGCTCAGAGCTACAGTGGAAGTCTGCTGGGGAACAGTAGAGTAAGAAAGCCATCACAGTCCCGTGCCATCCACTCTGTTCATCCTGGTTTGGCTCACATATTCCCTGGGAATTTGAGCTAACAATGCAGACAGGTCTCCAGCCTTGGCCCACAGGATATAGACAAACTTCACGTTATCTAGTGAGCAGGTGCACTGTCTCTTGGAAATATACCCGAGGCATGGTTACCATGGTTACCTTCCCACCTGTACACCACCACCACACAGTGACCTGGCAAATTTTGTTGCTTGAGAGTCCCTCCTACATGAAACTAGAAGACCAAAAGCTGCAGAACAGGCTCCCGAGGGCTCAGGTGCCTAGCCGAGGGCTGTCTACCCCTTCTGGGCAAGACCAACGTGGTGTCTGAGGCTGGGGAGCCAGGGTGTGGGGTGTCTGAGGCTGGGGAGCCAGGGTGCGGGGTGTCTGAGGCTGGGGAGCCAGGGTGCGGGGTGTCTGAGGCTGGGGACCCAGGGTGCGGGGTGTCTGAGGCTGGGGAGCCAGGGTGCGGGGTGTCTGAGGCTGGGGAGCCAGGGTGCGGGGTGTCTGAGGCTGGGGAGCCAGGGTGCGGGGTGTCTGAGGCTGGGGACCCAGGGTGCGGGGTGTCTGAGGCTGGGGACCCAGGGTGCGGGGTGTCTGAGGCTGGGGACCCAGGGTGCGGGGTGTCTGAGGCTGGGGACCCAGGGTGCGGGGTCTGCCTTTGCTTTGTTGTTGTTGTTTTTTAAATGAATTTAGTTTTACTTTATGCACAGGTGTCTTGCCTGCCTGCACGTCTGTGTTCAGCACAAGCGCACACTCACAGAGGCCAGAGAGGGCGTTTGGTCCTCTGGAACTGGAGTTGAACACTGTTGTTTACCGCCCTGTGGGTGTTTGGGAGCACAACCTTTGAAGGGGGAGCCAAGGCTCCTGCTGTGCTGAGGCAGGGGCTTTTCCAGCTCAGGACTGGCTCCGTCCTCCCATTCATTCAACCCAGCATCACCTCTCCCAACCAGCTTAGCTTGCCCAACCTTGGACACTATTTTAATTCACATTTATTTTTAGAATCCTCAGCTTCGCACTACAGTGTGGATGTGCTGAGCAGTTAGAAAGGGAAGCCTTCTCTGGCCTGAAGTCCTGCAAGGAGACTCTGCAGCCCGAAAAGACTCCCCCACAAATGCCGGGAATGCCTCCTCCGGCTCCTCCGGCTGAGCAGCCAGGCAGCTGAGACCAAAAATTCCACGGCCCCAGGCTTCAGTGCTGGGGGTAGGGCCAGAGTGACTCACTGGGCTCCCAACTTGGGGTCAGTCATGGGGGAGGGTGACAGATCCTCGGCCAACAAGAGGCTCCTGCTCGCCCTTCAGCCCTAGATGCAGGTGATTAGCACGTCCACAGAGGTGGGCACTTCAATCTCCTCGAAGAGTATGTGGTGTGAGGGGAGCCTGGTCTCGTGGGCTGCCCTCAGCAAGTCTTGGGTGTGTTGCAAGAGATTCTGGTTCCTACGGCGGCCGAGTCTGCGTAGTGCCAGAATGGCCAGAATGTGGTCGCGCCTGTAGAGACATAGGGTTCCCAATGGAGAGCAGTGCCCCCTGGTACCCTCCAGCTCTTGCCTCGCCCCTACCCCCAGGAGGGCAGGAACCCAGGAGGAAGTATGATTCACCCAGCATTCCTGGAGCTGGATCAGGGAGGCTGAAAGGCTGGGACTATCCCAGGCCGGGAGGGCATGGGGCTCTAAAAGGAAGCGGGAGTGTGTGCCTGGAGGTGCACAGTAACTGGACCTAGAACACACAGGTATGAGACAGGGGAGGAGGCATGCGCACAGTGGAAAGAAGCTCTGTGCAGAAGCAACGCAAGAACTCTGATCTAGGCAAGGCTCCAGAAACTGGCAGAATGCTAGGGAGGTAGCTGCCAGGCCAGGACAGGTGGCAGGTTGGGGAATGTCCTCACAGTGTGCAAGACAGAGCGGGGTGGGGGGGTGGGGGTGTGGGGTGGCAGGTGAAGTGGAGGTCTGGACGTGTGTGGGGGGAGCAGGTACAAAGGGGCACCCTGTGTCACTATGTCCCCACTGCTTCCCCACAGCCACCCAGGACCACTTTTGGAGCCAGGGAGGAAGGGCCAAACACCAGTTGGGGAACCCCCCCCCCCGAGAAGCGGTAGGGAAACTCAAAACTTAGAAGGAGGTAATGGGGTCACTGTTGTTCATATCCAAAATCTACCAGAACAAACAAGCTGCGAGCAGCAGGGAGCCAGAGAAGGGGCTGGACCAGGGGCTTTCAGTGATCTTTCCATCCCGGAATCTCCGAGAGCACTGGAGAGAGCCGAACCGGGATTTCCAAGGGCTCTGATGACTCACTGCCCCACACGGCCCGGAGATCCGAGCCTCCTCACGGCTGCAGAGGCCTTAGAGGGCTTCCAGAGAGGGTTTGAGCCCGAGAGTGGGGCCACGCCGTCCACAGATGGAGGAGAACACGACGGAGGGGATGGTCCGCTTCCCTATGCTCCCTGTGCGCCTTCCTCTCGGGCATGCGCACACGGGTCCGTCGCGGTTCGCTTCCAGGCAAAGCCACGTCTCTCTGCCATGACAAGCTCGCTCTTCCCTCCGTTCCACGCCTGCACTCACTTTGCTAAAGGCGTGAGTGCCAGGTTCCAGCGACCCCTGACTCTAGGAGGGATGGAGGGTCTGCTAACCTGATGTCCGGGTAGCTCCGGATAAGCGTTTCCAGGTGCCGCCGGATGTCGTCTTTGTAAGTCTCGCCCAGGATCTCAGCCACGGACAGGATGGCTTGGTCTAGCCACTTGGCTTCAGAGCCCTAAGGAAACAGGGAGATATGTGCATGGTCTATCTCCCCCAAGGAGTCCCTGCCTACAACCTCTCCTGTAGTGCCCAGAAACACCTCTCCCGTGTGTCTGTCCTGGGTGGCTTGCCCGTAAAAAGATTACACGGAGTCAGGGAATAAGATTTCACAGAGTGGACATCTGCAATGATTCTGGAGAGTTTTCTTCCTGTCTGCACAGACGGGAAATCCGAGCCCTGACCAGGAAAGTGCTGATTGGAACCTGTCACCAGTAGGAGGCCAGCAGCCCAAATTAAGGGGTTTGGGCTCAAAATGCTCCCAGTCTGAGAGGGGAAAGATCTCCCACAGACCTTTCCCATCATAACCCTCATTCCTTTTTTTGCCTTCACTCACAAATGTATGCAAATACAATGTAAAGTGAAACCCCCACCTGGGCCTAGCCCCACTGCCATTTTCCCTAGTGGAAGCTCTCTTCTCCTGCACCCGCTGTGAGGGCTCTTTACAGAATGAAAACAACAGAATAGGGGGTTCCTGGCTGGGTTTGCTGGCCAGAGACTTAGCCCGCTTGACATTCAGACGCAGCTCCTACCAAGCCCTGGAAGGTGTTGCTAATGGCCTGGGCATCCAGGTTCATCTTATTGGAGCCCTTCAGTCGATCCTGGCCACTGAACCTCTCATGGGGCCTCAGCACCTGCCCCAGGTATTCGCGGACCACAAAACGGTGCACCTCCTGCAGTGTCTCCTGGGAGAGGGAGATGTTAGGATCAGGATCAAAGCCATGGGCCCTGCATACCCATGCCAGCCACCCACTTCCTGGTACCTGTGCCAGTGGTGGGGTCACATGCTCAAGGTGATGTGCAAAGTCTACCACCTTGTCCATGAGGGGACGAAGTGTGTCCTGTGCGAGCCAGCTCTTGGTATATAGCACCTTGAATAGAGGCTGGGGACAGAAGAGCATGGGACATGAGCTCTGTTCACTGTTCCTAACCCCCTCACTGCTGGGCTCCCTTGTGCAGCCCTCTTTTCTAGGCACAGATTTTATGACTAGGTCCTTCCCATAATGCCTCCTCCAATGGGCACGGTAGAGTCTGAGAGTCTTGTCAGGCCCTGCTTAGGGTGTGTGCTGGGTGCACCTGAGTGTCTGGTCAAGGGGCTTATTTCTTGGCCCACCATCCCAGAGCTTGGGTGTTGATCACTGAACGGAAGGAGCAGTAGTGGGTTGGTAGGTGCTTCCCAACCACCCTTGTTTGGGGAGAACTCATGAAGGTCATGTTGTGACCTAGGCCTGGACCTTTAGAGCACAGATGGGTATTGGGGATGGGGCATGGAAAGTGTCCAGCTCACCTGCATGTCTTGCTGTACAATCTGGAGCAAATGTTTTTGAAAGCTATTGGTGGCAGCCACCAGGGGTTTCTCCAGTTCCTTTATGGTTCCTGGGAACCTGGCCAGAAGACTGGTTCTGGGGAGGAGCGAAGACAAGGAGTGAACTGGGAACAGAAAAACAGGCAGAGGAGCAAGACCTCTCCCCCGGGGCACACCCCTGCAGGCTGGACATGGCACTGGTCTGCCTCTGCTCTTTTTCCAGCGGTTCTTTTACTTCCCAACGCAGTTCCTCACGTTGTGGTAACCCCCCCCCAACCATAACATTATTTTAGTTGCTTCTTCATAACTGTAATGAAGCATGATGCAAATACCTGATATACAGGATATCTGACAACTTTGTGGAAGGGGTCGGGACCCACGAGTTGAGAACCCCTGGTTCAGCCTGTAATGTCCCTGGAATTGTGCAAAGTAGCACGCAGGGAGCAGAACTGAATAAAAGGGCAACATCAAAGCCCTGAGAACCAATCATTAACTCTGACAGCAGGGTGGCAGGTGGCAGCTTTGGTCCCCGTCTGGCAACTTTGAGTCAGACCTCCATGCCTCTGGGTGATGGGGCATTGTAGCATAGCCATGCCTGGCAGAAACTCTCCAATGAGCTTCATCCCTGCCTCTGAGGACGACAATGTCCCATTGGGCAGGCAGGCCTGGTCCATCTCCTAGCTGCCTGGGTTACTGGTTGCACCAGCATCCACTTGCCCACCTGTACCCTAAGCTTGGGAAGTCACACTGGGTGGATTAAGCAGGCACATAGTGTATCACAGTGCTCATAAAGAGTGCTCATATGAGGGGACTGGTGAGATTTCTCAGTGGGCAAGAGCACTGACTGCTCTTCTAAAGGTCCTGAGTTCAATTCCCAGCAATCACATGGTAACTCACAGCCATCTGTAATGAGATCTGACGCCCACGCCCTCTTCTGGGGTGTCTGAAGACAGCTACATTGTACTTATTTTAATAATAAATAAATCTTTGGGTCGGAGGGAGCAGGGTTGACTGGAGTGAGTAGGGCAGATTGGAGCAAGCGGGGTTGGCTGGAGCGAGCAGAGGTCCTAAATTCAATTCCCAACAACCAGATGAAGGCTCACAACCATCTGTTCAGCTAGTGTGTACTTATATACATAAAATGAATAAATAAATCTTAAAAAAAAAAAAAAGCCAGGCGTGGTAGCGCACGCCTTTAATCCCAGCACTCGGTGGCAGAGGCAGGCGGATTTCTGAGTTCGAGGCCAGCCTGGTCTACAGAGTGAGTTCCAGGACAGCCAGGGGTACACAGAGAAACCCTGTCTTAGAAAACAAAACAAAACAAAACAAAAAAAAGTGTCCATATGAATGAACTCAGTCCCCATGGCCCGAGGAAGCAGGCTCTGGCTTTGTTAGAAGAGTTACGAGACACTGAGATGAAGTGACTTGTTCACACAACCAACAATAGGCAACCCTGGATCCAAACCTACAAGGTGGCCCAGATGGCTGTATTCCCCAGACTAGCATATCTGTGGGGAAGAGGGCATTTGGTATGGTCTGGAGTACCCGTAGCAGTCTCTGCCAAATAGAGACGACCTTGTCTTCTGAGGGTTCTCTTCTGAGGAAAGAGACGCCCAGGATGGTCCAGGGTGGGACGCAGGGAGGGGGAAGGGTTCAGAGGAGAAGGTAAACTCAGGAAAAAGAACAGAATGGGGTGGAGGGAATAAACAGAGAACTCAGGGACGAGAGAGCCCCATCTCCTCAGTCTCTGGTCAGCCTTGTAGCCCCCCCTCATTTGTTCCAGGGTCCTAGCCCTGCTGAGTACTTTAAGGCCAAGGCGAAGAGGAGATAATCCCGGAAGGCCTTGGAAAACCCACAAGAATCCACTTTAAGCCTCTTCCCCCATTCCTGCCCCTAGCCGCCTCTGCTTCTGATCTCTTTTCCTGAGCTCGCACGCCTCCTGCTGGCAGTGTTTGGCAACATCCTGGAGCTGGGGCGACCCACCTCAGCTCCACGCAGGCGTTAATGTAAGCACCCAGGTACCATTCGCTCACTGCCTTCGACGCCAGAAAAGCCTTTTCAAACCTGGGATCGGAAAAAAAAAACATTCCTCTGACTTCAGGTCTGCGCCCCCATAAGGTCGTCACCGTGATGAGGGCCTCACATTCAGTCCACCCATTCTCGGGCTCCCGTCCTGGACAGAGAATGCCACCCATACCTGGGCACAAAGAGGCAGAGCGCACGCGCGCAGATCTGCAGGGTGGTGGCCTCCAGCTCCGCGGAGATAGCGCCAGCTGCCTTCACGTGCTCAGCTACCAGCTGCCAGGGATGCCACATGCTGAGAGCAGTTGAGTCCCGAACCCAGCCCACCCCTCACTGCAGGTTTTCAGTGGCCCCAATGTGAGAGTCACCTTCCCCCACCCCTCCACACAGCTACCAGAGTTCACCGGCAGAACCGAGAGCTGTGACTTAGCCTGGCCATGTGCCCCAGGAGTCTAGATTACCCCACAGGTTCCTCTCTCAGTAAAACTTAGCTCTGAGGGATCTCCGACATGAGCCTGAGTCCTGAACACAGCCCTTCCTTCACCCCCTCCCGGGCGCACCATGTGCACATCGATGGACAGGGGCGCGTGGTAGAGGCCCTGCAACACTTCCCGGTCCTCGTCGGCTTCCCAACGATTCTGTTCCAGCTGCAAGATGCTGTCAAAACAGCTTGAGATCTTGGTCTGTAGGGTTAGGAGTGGCCTGAGGTGAGAAGCTTTCCAGGAGGAAGGTAAGGGCGCCCCCTGCCTTCCAAACTCCATTTTGCTAGCGTCACCGGACTCCAGTCATGGTCCATGGCTTACAGGTACTGCCAGCACAACCCCGATCTTCCACATCAAACCTCCTGTAGGACCCAACCTCTGGAGCCCGGGGCCTCCCCAGCCTCACCTCTAGGAAGCTAGTGTAGTCACTTTCCAGTCGAGCCCACAGAGCAGGCTCTAGAAGTGGGGGCAGGGGTTCGGTGGGCAGCGCCAAGTCTGGGGCACCCAGGAAGTCAGGACTGAAAAGGCAAGATGGAGTGAGGGAGTTGTTAGGACCCAGGCAGGCCTCTGTTGCTCCTCCAGCTACCTCCTCTCCCTAACCTGGTTTAAAGTCTAAAGACATTATTAGAGTCCTGAACTTCTTCTGTTGACACATTCCACTCCCCTACCCTCCAGAGTTCTATGCCATCACTTCCCTTCCCATGAAACCTCTGGGAGGGGTGGACTTCTTGACCCTCAAGCAAACAGCTGGTCCTGCTCAGAATGCTTAAGGAGCTGTTCAGATGGGCTTCTGCCAGACTGCCTCAATGTGACCTCTGCCCTCATGGAGAGCCTGCATTTGAAGACTGAGCTGTAAACGACATCCTCCTGCCCCATCACCATCTAACCCAAATCAGCGTGTCCCAGACAGGGGCTGATAGTGGCTTGAGATCACATGGCAATTTAAAGAGGCCAGGACTCTCTTCTTCCCTTGCCTATTCCTGCCTGGGGCAAAGCTGGGGCCCGTTCATCTGGGGACCTAAAACACCCTAGTTACACAGCAGGCACCAAGGTTGGAAGCCCCCTGCAGGCTGCACTCTGCATGTGAATGCTCACCCAGAGGGGACACAAGCTGGGTGGTGGTGTGCCTGGAAAGCCACCCTTTTCCACTTGCAGCCATCTTATGGACTAGCATTGCTCTATGGGGCTCCTGGCACTGGTGAGAAGCCCACAAGAGAGACTTTCTAGCTTTGGGAACCTGCACATGGGTAGTCCCTTAGGAAAACCTGGGATGGGAGCACACAGCCTAGCACAAAGGATGACCAAGTCCCCAGTCTTCCTCGTGTCCCATAGTCTTTGCTAGTGATGGGGAAGAAAGGTGTCCTATGTTCTTGTACCCATTTTCCATGGCCTCCTGATGGTTAATGGTACCTGCTCCTGCCTAAAATACCTTAGCTCAGGCCTCACCTGCCATAGACATTAGCGGCCCAGTCTAACAGCACATAGAGCTGCTCACAGCCGCGGGCGTCTCGCGCCAGCTCCTGCAGGCGCTGGGCCACAGCGCTGTGGAAGGCACGCAAGTAGGTCTCCCACACTGGGAAGTCGGTGGCTTCGTAAGCGGGCTGCATGTCTAAGCGCACCTTCTGCAGGTCTTGGCGAACCACTCCACCGAGCTCAGCCAGAAGCTGGGCTAGGTCGGATGAGCCCTCCGCAGCCCCGGGGATGACTTTGGCGCCTGCCTGCTGTACGCGCTCCTGAGCGCTGAGCCGCACCGCTTCCTCCCAGTGCAGACGCCAGTGGCGGGGTGTACTCAAGAAATCACCCTCGGCCTGGGAGGTCTGATGGGCCTCCTCTTCCAAGTGTACCACTTGGGCCAGTTCCGCTAGAGCATCTCGATCCACGCCTTCGGAACTCAGTGCCTCGCGCACAATGGCTCCGATCTCCGCAGCCATTCCGTCGTAATGTAGACAAAGGTCCATAGCGCGCCGCGCATAGGCGGTGGGGTCCTGTGTAAAAGTGCGTGAGGTTTTGTCGGCTACCAGCTGCGTCTCCAGGTACCGCAACTGTTCAAAGGCCTTCACTAGCTGCCGCTCAGTGATGAGGTCTGCCACGGATTTACTTTCTGCAACCGCAAGTGAGAAAGGGCGCAATGAGAGGGACCCATCTACGGTCCTGGTACTAATCCAGACATTTAGGTTGCTCTGCCAGCTTTGGGCTAAGCCGCCTGACCACTGCCCAGCTGTTCTGTGCACAACTGAATTGCTCTACCTGTCAGATGTCCCTGTTAATAGTCACATTAGAAGGAACAGTGTCAGAGCCCCAAACAAATGGCTGGAAACAGCAAATTGGGTTAGTTCTTGACTGTACAGCTGGCTATATTGTAACCAGTACCTTCTACCTTGCACCCGCCACCCCTAATCCTCTCTTCCATCTCTGCTGAGCTGGTCCTGGTGACATCATACATGGCTGTAATTACAGGTCTAATAGGGTCAGAGCTCGGGCAGGGTGTGTCCTGCCCTTAAGTCCAGACCTAGCCTCTCTGCTGTGCCGTTCTCTTCCCACCGTGTGTTCAAGGAGTTCTCTACTTTGACTGAATCCCTTCTTCAGAGTCCAAGTTCCATTTGTCCTCCCCCAAACCGACCCTTAGCTGCTCCTCTAAGTAACCATGGCTTCCATGAACCTCTGTGACCCCGTGATCAGAGCCCAATGCCTAGGATGGGTTTGTTCAAGAGGCCAGGCTGTGAAAGGCACGTGCGTGGTCTATACCTCTACAGTCATGCAGATCTGGGTTCAAATCCCACCTCTTACTGCTTGCTGTAAAACACCAAGCAACTCACTTAGCTGAGCTCCTTAAGAAGCTCTCATTTGCCCAGTGGCTGTGTTGAGAGGAAAGGGCTTCCCTTGCTAGATACTAAAAGAATTTGTGCAGAAGGCAGAGTTTGGGTAAATTAGGCTTCAAGGAGAGTCTGTCGGGATACCCAGCTCAGCTCCTGCCCTCTCTTCCCTCTGCTTTCACTCACGGTGTTGTGTGAGACCTTACCTGCCTGGGGTTCCAAATCCTCAGCCTCCATCCCAGTGGCTGCCTGCCTGCTGATGCCATCTGTGACTTTGGAGGGTTTCTCTGGTACTGCAGGGCCTTGGGGATGCCCAGCAGTTAGGCCTTCGTCTATGGCCCGTCTCAAGGACCTGAACAGGAAACGGGAGCTGCGCCTGAACAGGCCTGGGTCCTCCTTGGGCTTGTGGGTTGAAGCTCTCAGGCTGGTCCGGAAGAGGGTCTGCTTCAGCATGCTCAGGCTGGGTCTCGCGCTGCCCCCGGGGTGCACTCTCTGCTCTTTCATACTATTGGACTTCCAGGCGTTCACAGGAAGGGTCTGTGACTTCCTAGGCTCCCTGGGGCTTTTCAGCTCTGGCCCAGGGGACCCTGTCTGCGGCAAAGGCATCCTGGCAGCAGGAGATCTGAGGGTGAGAGAGCGGCTCAAGGGGCCTGGAGGGCACCAAGCCCAGCCCAGGAAGCAGATACCTAACCCTGGCTAAACTCCAGGACTCCGGGGACCCTGAACATGGTGCAGGAAGGCTTTGTCACTTCTATGGAGAAAGAAATGTCTGCTAGCTCCTGGGTTGGCCAGAGCCTTCTGCAAGCCCAGTGCAATGGGTGTTAGGGTGCAGACAACATTTGCCGGCAGAATGCCTTCCTGGTGCCTTTCCCAGAGGCTCTCTCCAGGTGTCCACCTTCACGGAGCCTGAGGAATTCCCAGTTGGACTCTATTGAGCTTGCTTATTCTGGGAACCAGCCCAACCCACAGCCCACAAGGGCAGAGCCCAGTACCCACATCCCAAATTTCTAGGATTTTAGATTCTAAGGCCTAAACCTCTCCCCATCCCTCCTTCCCACAGTCCCCCTTTACCCCCTCCAGAGACGAGGAATCACCCCTTCAGCACGAAAGGCAGGATCTCGTCTGCTCAAACCGGAAGCTCCTTAAGAAGCTCTCCCTTCCTGGGCCTGAGCCTTGGATCTGGAGGAGGGTACAGTGGTGCCCTAGAGCCCTAGCCTCAGGCACCCAACCACTTATCTTCCCCACACAGCCTGAAGGGAAGGTGGTGGGAGGGGCTTCAGGTCTATATTTAACCTGAAGCTGAGGAATCCCCATGTATTTCTTACCTACTGCATTCCCCCCTCTTGCCAAACCCCAAGCTTCACCACACGGGGTGTGTGGTGGTGGGGTCTCATGGGAGACATCCCCTGCTCAGGCCCCTGACAGACACCACCACCACATTCCCTTTCGCTAGCAAAGCTTGGTTGTTTGCTTTTCTGGCTGTATATTTAGCTAGGGGTGGAAGAGAAGAGACAGCCTTCCTGGCCACTGGAACCTCCTGCCCACCACATTGTGCAAGCCAGACACGGGTGGGGGATGGTATTGGGTCAGCAAGCTCTCCCTGTGCCCTTCAAGAAACTGCGCTGAATGGGGGCTCAGTGGGTAAGAGCACCCGACTGCTCTTCCGAAGGTGATAAGTTCAAATCCCAGCATCCACATGGTGGCTCACAACCATCCGTAACGAGATCTGGCGCCCTCTTCTGGAGTGTCTGAAGACAGCTACAGTGTACTTACATATAATAAATAAAATAAATCTTAAAAAAAAAAAAAGAAAAGAAACTGCCCTGAAAAAAGGGTCGGATGGGGCTGAAAAGATGGTTCAGTGGTTAGTAGCACTACTTGCGCTTACAGAGGACCCATATTCAATTCCCAGCACCCACACAGTGGCTCACAGCCATCTGTAACTCCAGTTCCAGGGCAACCAATATGCTCTTCCAACCTTCAAGGGCACTGGACACACACATCATACACAGACATACATCCAAGCAAAACACACACACACACACACACACACACACACCATAAATAAGCAAATAAATAAATCTTTTTTAAAAAGAAAGAAGAGGAAGAAGAAGAGGAGGAGGAAAAAAGGCTTGACCCAACAGAAACATAGCTCCCAGCCCTCTTTAGGGCTTCCTACCATACCAGGACAAATCCAAGTAGGCCAGACCCCTGGGTGAGTCCGAAAGCACCTGCCCCTCCCTGGATTTAAGGCATGCTGGACAGAGGCTGCCCCCTGGGGTCTAGCCCTCCAGCAAGGTATCTGCTAGAGTCAGCTGAGGCCTGGATTTCTGGAGCTCCAGAGGCCACCATCAGCTTCAGGAGAGGGAGGGAAGCTCAGATGATTGGTTGGAGCCTTATCAGCCCCACCCTGACCACAGGTCACCATCCTGCCTGCCACCCAGGTTCAGGGACCCTGCCCCACACAGACCTGATATTAAATGGCAGTCTCTGGCTGGCTCCTTCTCTAAGGTTACCTTCCTTGCCTAGTGTAAGAGATGGCACCTGCCCCTGCTGCATTCTCTGGACTCCCTGACCACAGGGGTGTTGGGAAAGGATAAGACAGGTCCTGCCTTGGTTGGTAAGAGTTCATCTTGATTTACTAAGCACTGACTACATGTCCAGCCCAGTGCTGATGCAGATGTGGTCCCCACGATTCCCCCTGAGGCATATTATCTGCTTCATTTGAGGAACCCACTGCTCAGAAAGGGGAAGGTTCCAGCCTCAAACCACTCAGCCTGGCCCACCATGTCTCTTCAGAAGCTATGAAAAATGGGTGGTCGGTGTGTGCTCCTGACTAGAGGATCAGATGTTACTCCCAAAAATGTTCTTTCCCTGTGAGGACCACAAGAGAGTCAGACTTGGCAGGGGAGCCTGGAGGCAGATTCTGGATAAGGAGGGGCATCTGGACACATGAAATCTCAAGTCTACACAGGAGTCTCTGGGCTCAAGGTACTCAGCCACCTTCATATCAAGCCAGGCCTGTACTAAGGGGCCACCATGGCCACCAAACAGCTCCTCTGGCTGCAGCCACACCACATTTGGCTCTGCAGCTCTCAGCAGCTACCCAAACCATTCTTGACCTCCCCTTCTGTGACCCCCCAGCACCCTCAAGCCACCCCAAGTCCTATAGCTTGGCATTCAAATTCTTGTCTTTCTAGATCTACAATTCTTTGCTTCACTCCTGGGCATGCATGTTATGAGTGTTAGCTCATGGGACCCCCTCCACCTGCTGAGTGTGCCGGCTTTGGTCCCCCCTTGAGCTGTGTCCCCTCCTGATCCTCTCTCTCTCTCTCTCTCTCTCTCTCTCTCTCTCTCTCTATCTCTTTTTTCGTTTTTTTTCGAGACAGGGTTTCTCTGTGTAGCCCTGGCTGTCCTGGAACTCACTCTGTAGACCAGGCTGGCCTCGAACTTAGAAATTCACCTGCCTCTGCCTCCCAAGTGCTGGGATTAAAGGCGTGCGCCACCACGCCCGGCTCGATCCTCTCTCTCTTTAGTCTCCACATTGGACCTGGTTTTTAGGACACAGTGACTTCCCTTCGTCCAAGGAATCCTCAGCTCTGTGTCATCTCCTCAGTGGCTCCTCGGGGCTGTCTCTACTGTGTCAGAGTCTCCTCCAGGCTTGAGAATCCATCTGTCTCCTCTCTCTTTCACCCAAGAGTACAGTTCAGAAGTATGGACTCTCCAGTGTGGGTGGGTGCCCCACCCAAGAATGGCCTGGTTAGGTGTCATTCTGGTGTCCACTGGGATGATCTGTGGACCCTATCCCCATGCCTTCCCTCTGTGGCCACAAGGCCCATCCTGGTCCTCCAGCACCCGTTTCCATTGCTGTCACTCCCTGACTGACTTGGCGTTAAGGTCCAAGATCCTGCAGGTCCATGACAGTCTGGGCCCTGAGCTCACCTCTTTCCTAGTCAGTACCAACTGCAAGGCTAGGTACAGGGTCAGTGTGGCCCCTCCACCTGTGGCCATGAGGTTAGGTCTAGATCTCCCCTACTTCTGGCCTTATTTCTACCCTTTTCTAGACCTTCCCTCTTGCACCAACTCCCACTCTCTGTTTTCTCTCTGGGACAAACCACATCCTTCCTCCCCACCTATCCTAGGACTGGGCTATCCTCTGTCCTTCAAAGCCCCAGGGGCAACCACTGCCAGCAGGCTGTGGCATTCGTGCCTTGAAACTTTCCCTGCAAGCTGAGTCCTTTCCTGAAAATATGGAACAGGGCAAGAAAATATGGTTTCAATCCGCCTCCGTATTCGCCTTCAAGATCTAGTTAAATCAAGAAGCTAGGAAAATCAGTAAGAGCTGCAATGTCAGAGAGAAGCGGTTCAGATCGAAGTTTTAATTGGTTTTAGCTGCCCGCCGGAAAACCCCAAGCGTGGTTATTATGGGAATAACAAGAGTTTAGTAAATTTCATGTGTTGATTTTGCAAACACGATCAGTAGCTGTTCTATGTGCCGGCCAGGCCTATTTTAAAAAGACACAGGCTCCCTTCACAGTTGCCAAAATAACATCCCTGGTAGCCATCCCTCATTGAAGGACAGACTTCCACTGAAGGACAGACTCCTTAAGGAGGCACACGAGACTCTTCCTCGGGTTTGTCTTGCTTTTCTCTGTGGCCCCTCTGCGGCCCAGGACTCATTCTCTCTCCAAGCCTTTCTGGGAGTTGCCCCCAATTTTCCAGCTGCCGAGAGCTTCCTTGGGGCTCTTCATCTGAGAAGCCCTCCCTGACCAGCGGAGCCCTAGCTAGCACAAAGCACACCCTTTTCTGGATCTAGCTCCAGCCCTAGATGGTAGTTATATGATCTGAGATCTTACTGCCACTTGGCCAGGAGCCTCCAGGGAGCAGGAAATGAGCCTGGCTCAGACCCTTGAAGGGGCCAATAAATGTCAGGTACCCAAGGAATGGTGTGGCTCAGCCATGATTGTGAGCCTGTGGTACCTCTTTCAGATCTTCATGCTAGCTAGCTCCAGCGCCTCCCCGTGTGTGTGGTTGTCTTGTAATATGTGTGTGCGTCTTCTGTGTCTGTGTCTGTATGTCTCATGGATGTCTCTGCTCTCTGCAAGTGTGTGTAGCTGTTTATATGTTCAGATGTGAGCCTATCTTCTGTGGCGGAGCTGGTATTCTAGTTCAGCCAGCCTGGGCTTGGAGCCCAGACCCTTGACCACAAAGCCAACTAAAAGAGCCAGAGTAGTCTCAGCCTCTTGGGTCCCCACCCACTGCCCCCAAATACCCTCACATCCGTCTGCCCCACCTGGCTGGGTCTTACCTGATCTGCGCGCAGACAACTGCACCAGGCAGCAGAGGTCCTAAGGAAGCCAGCCAAACGGGATCCTGAGTCTAGGTCCAGGAGAGAGGAGGCTGCCAGCACAGCCCAACTGCTGGACCAACAGCTGGGACTTCCCAGCCACAGGACCGCCCTGACCCACTCTCTACTCGGACCCCAAACTTTCGCTTTCAGAAAAGTTCCACCCCTTTCATTCCAGAGACAACCACTCTAACCTTTGATCAGTCACAGTCCGCAGCTTGCCTGAGCCTGATCGGAGCTTGACAGGGAGAGACTGGGGAGGGGAGGCTAGGGAGGGCCTTAAGGGAAGTTGAGGAGGTGGAGACTAGTGGAGGAGAGGTTAGGGGGGTGGGGTTAGGGGAGGAGGATTCGGCAGTGGGGGCTGGGGACCACTGAGGATTGTCAGACCCTGACCAGGTAAGCTAAATGGGAGGCTTTCACCTCCTAGTGCTCAAGCCCAGAAACTCTCCTCTCTCCAGAGAAGGGCTGCAGCTCCAGGCCAGTATAGGACGTTCACTCAGGTGCCCCCTGTGCCTGCCGGAGAGGAAAAGCAGAGAGCAGAGACCAAGACCTGTTAGGGAAGTTTTCTGTAATGCCTGGGGGGCCAGGTGTGAGTCATACACTCCTCCGGAGTGCTGGTGGGAGAGGACCCGAGGGACAGCAGGGGCTCACACTCAGGAATGACAGGCAGCCTTCTAGGCACATGCAGCGGCAGCATAAACAGCGTGGAGGAGGGGTTGTTGTGATGGCTTTGGAACTCAGGCCTTCTGCTTTCACAAAGACTCAGACAGGAGGCTTTTTGCGGGAAGGGGAGGGCCGTGGAGACTTCAGAAGAGGCACTTCCCCTGATTTCAGGGGGATTCCACAGTCAGCGTCTTAGGAAAGAAACTTGGAGGGAATCCAAGGACACATTCATGACTGTCGTGCCCTGCACCTGGGTACAGTATGGATGCTCCAGTTACAGTACTCAGTCCTGGGTACTCAGTCCTGGGTACTCAGTACTGGGCTGTGAGAACACAGGCTATACCCTCCCAGTTTGGGGGACCTGAGGGCTAAAGTCTTGATCCTTCTGAGGCAACCTTTCCCTTCCTCTTCCTCCTCCTTTCCTTTGTCTTCCTCCTCCTCCTCCCCTTCCTCCTCCCCCTTCTCTACTTTTTCTGAAGACAGGGTCCCACTATGTATTCTTCGATGCCCTGTATGTAGCTCACTGTGTAGACCAGGCTGGCTCTGAGCGCACGGAAATTGATTGAAGGCACGTGCCCTCGTGACTGGTGCTTTCTCTCTTTGTGTGTTCGTTCCTCTGTAGGTGTCTGTCCGGTTTTCTCTTCTTTATAGCATGTGGAGTTAGGTGGTTTGTATATGCTCCATCCAGGGAGTGGGACTATTTGGAAGTGTGGCCCTGTTGGAGTAGGTGTGTCACTGTGGGTGTGGACTTTAAGACCATCATCTTAGCTGCCTGGAGGTCAGTGTTCTGCTAGCAGCCTTCAGATGAAGATGTAGAACTCTCAGCTCCTCCTGCACCATGCCTGCCTGGATGCTGCCATGCTCCTATCTTGATGATAATGGACTGAACCTCTGAACCTGTAAGCCAACCATGTTGTCCTTATAAGAGTTGCCTTGGTCATGGTGTCTCTTCACTGCAGTAGAACCCTAACTAAGACAGAATGCTAGGTAAGCTCTCTGAGGCAAGATAGAAGGATGGGCAAAGCTTGGGAACATGAGAATAAAAGGAGCTCCTCTGGTTGCAGTACCTCAGCAACAGGCAAGGATCCTGTGTGATCAACGCCTGCAGAAGACTTTTCTCCCCTGCCAGCTATAAACCTTCGATTTTTCTAGGAATTTCTTCCACAAAAACCCCTCACTTATAGAGAAGACCATCAAATTGTTATTGCATACAAGACATCTCCATCACCACCACTGATTTATCAGAAGAGCAGGGAATGGAGAAAAATAAAGCTTTCTTGGTAACCTCAGAGAAACAACTTGAGAGTCACCACCAGGGATCTGTGGCTAAGGCTAGGACAGCTTAGTCCACTGCTGAGCCCCCTGAGCAGGCTGACTCCTCCCGTGGGCGTGTCTCGCTTTCTGCTGTTCTCCCAACATGTCCTCCATTAAGTCTTACTCTTTCTCCTAACCTCACGTGTAATCCTATGCTAAAGTATCTTTAATAAAAATCTCCAACTCAGCCGGGCGTGGTGGCGCATGCCTTTAATCCCAGCACTCGGGAGGCAGAGGCAGGCGGATTTCTGAGTTCGAGGCCAGCCTGGTCTACAAAGTGAGTTCCAGGACAGCCAGGGCTACACAGAGAAACCCTGTCTCGAAAAACCAAAAAAAAAAAAAAAAAAAAAAAATTCCAACTCTACTTCAGACTGGCTAGTCCTGAAATTCTTTTCTTCATAAGCTGTAAGTCTCAGTTTAGCATAAGTTGGGTCTGTAAAAGACGAAGAGGGTCTTAAGGCTCGTAAAGGTGACAGCGCAGAGCTGTGTCTCTGCGTCCTCCCCTGGGAGATGACATAATAGCTTAACTATATACCCAGCCTCCCAGGTGACCTGACTTTAATTGATTGTCTTTTTATTTTTATTATTTATTTATTTATTTATTTATTTATTTAGGTTTTTCGAGACAGGGTTTCTCTGTGTAGCCCTGGCTGGCCTTGAACTCAGAAATCCACCTGCCTCTGCCTCCCAAGTGCTGGGATTAAAGGCGTGCGCCACCACTGCCCGGCTGATTGTCTTTTTAAAGACCCTATCTCCATATAAAGTCCCATTCTCAGGTTCTGGAGCTAAGGGTTCAACATATAAATAATAGATTTGATGATACAAGGCACACTGCATCACCCCATGCTATTTGGAGACAGGCCAAGTCAGACAGAAGCCATCAGAACCACCTCCAGGATGTCCTCCAGTTAATTACTTTTCAATATCTATAGCTCCCTAGGTGGAACTACCAGTCCAAGCCCAAGAGGTGCCTGGCTGGCCCTTTCCCCTCAGCTCAGCTTGGCCTGCCCATTGGCTCCCTTTTAGGGGGCTCCCCTGGGCTCAGGGACATACCCACCACCACACAGTCAAGTGGAGAGACCAAGACTGTCTCCAAGGCACATGTAAGTCCTGAAATCTCCAGGTTCACATTGCTTGAAGTCTAGCCTATGAAGTCCAAGTGGGAAGACTTTGATCTCTTTCTGACTGCTGTGTCTATGCAGCCTCAGAAATCTAATACCCAGGACCAGGAGGATTGTTCTAGGTCTCCCCCAAAGTCTCACCAAACCCCAGACTGAGCATGCCCATGAGGCTGTAATATCTTCTTCTTTGATTTTGTTGCTGGTTAGTATTTTTGTTTTCTTTTTAATTTTTTTAATTAAAAAAAAGATTTATTTATTATTATATTTTAAGTACATGGTAACTGACTTCAGACACACCAGAAGAGGGTGTCAGATCTCATTATGGGTGGTTGTGAGCCACCATGTGGTTGCTGCGATTTGAACTCAGGACCTTTGGAAGAGCAGTCAGTGCTCTTAACTACTGAGCCATCTCTCCAGCCCCTTTTAAAGAATGTGTCTTTTTTTTTTTTTTGACAGGTGTACTGGCTAGGTTTGTGTCAACTTGACACAGCTGGAATTATCACAGAAAAAGGAGTTTCAGTTGGGGAAATGCCTCCATGAGATCTAGCTGTGAGGCATTTTCTCAATTAGTGATCAAGGGCCCCTTGTGGGTGGGACCATCTCTGGGCTGGCAGTCTTGGGTTCTATAAGAGAGCAGGCTGAGCAAGCCTGTAAAGAACATCCCTCCATGGCTTCTGCATCAGCTCCTGCTTGAGTTCCAGTCCTGACTTCCTTTGGTGATGAACAGCAGTATGGAAGTGTAAGCCGAATAAACCCTTTCCTCCCCAACTTGCTTCTTGGTCATGATGTTTGTGCAGGAATAGAAACCCTGACTAAGACAACAGGGTTTCTCTGTATAGCCCTGGCTGTCCTGGAACTCACTTTATAGACCAGGCTGGCCTGGAACTCAGAAATCCGCCTGTCTCTGCCTCCCAAGTGCTGAGATTAAAGGCATGCGCCACCACTGCTCGGGTATTTTTGTTTTCTTAAACATTCTTTTCAACAAAGTAGAATTTTAAATTATATATATATAATTTAAAATTATATATAATAATATATATAATAAAATAATACTAAAATATATATTTAATTTATTAAATGTGTTTATTTATTTCATGTATTTTTCCTGCAAATATGCATGTGCACCATATGCAGGTATGGTGCCTGCAGGGGTCAAAAGGGGAAGAGATTCCCTGGGACTGGAGTTAGGGATGGTTGTGAATCATCAGGTGGATGGTGGGAACCGAACCCAGGTCATCTGCAAGAGCAGCAGGTGCTCTTAACCACTGAACCATCTCTCCAGCCTTAATCTATTTTTTTATGTGCATGGGTGATTTGCCTACATGTATGTCTGTGCTTTCCCAGTGTCATGTCCTCTGGCCACCATGTAAGTGCTGGGACCCAGGCTTCCAGTCCTCTGGAACAGCTGATGGTGCTCTTAACCGCTGAGCCAACTCTTCAACTCCAAGTCGGCTGGCCTTGAACTTGCTACATACTTGAGGATGACCTTGAATTCCCATTCCTGCTTTCATCTCCCAAGTGTTGGGATTACAGGATGTGCCATCACACCCAGCAACTTGTTCTATTTTTCCATGTTGCTTTCCCCTGGCTTTTTCAGTAAAATCCCAGCGGAAAAGTCCCAGCATAGTCTAAGAGAAGCCCAGGCACCAAGGCAGTCAATTTGAGGTCAGCTGAGGGCCGTGCAGGGGGCAGCTAAGAGGAAAGGCATAGCTAGGACACTGAGAACGTCAACCCCAGCTCCCCACGACCTTGGGAGAGGCTTCTTTGTCTCTAAGCCTTATTTACTCTTAAGTAAACAGGATTGTTACTGGGATGACAGGACCTGGCTTCTAGGTAGGCAAGAGCAGGAAGGACCCTCCACAGATGTTTACCTGTTTAGGGGTCAATTTTGCCCAGAATGCTAAGGGGCCCAGATTGGAATCCATTCTAAGACTAGGGAGGCAGAGTTCACCCTGTGTCCCTGGCGGTTGCGGGGTCTGGCAGGAGCCGGGCCGTGGATTGTGCCCTACTATCTCTGAGGCCAATTTGCAGCCTGCTGGTGGACCTAAACGCACCAGACGGTGGCGTCTGCTGTTTTAAGTGCTGACCGCGGCGGGCGCTAGGGGGAGCCGCAGGCAGATTTCAGGTCTCCTGTGTGCTAAGGAGAGGCTGGGCTAAGCTGGGCGCTGAGTGGGTGTGGCGTCCGCTCTGGCCCCACCCGGGCTCTTTCCCACTGCTTGGGGAGGAGTGGGCAGAGGTCCGACCCTCCACGCCCCCTCTAGCTCTCGGACCTCCGGAATGGGTTATCACTACACTGGGGCTACCCTGGTAAACCACGGAGAAAGCCTGGGCTTGGGTCCCAGGAGACACTCCCGCCCCTCTCCAAGGGCCCTGGACTTGTCTTCTGTGGGACCCTGTTTAATTGGGCACAATCCTGCCCGGGAGAGGGGTGGAGCAATCCCGTCGCTCCGTTCTGCTCTGCCTCTCGAAGTGGACAGCACTTCCTGCCAAAGGTCAGGCCCCTGAGGATCCCCACACTCCCTCCCCGTTTCCTATTCTCACTGCCCTTTCTCAAAACCCACAAGAAGGGCTGGGGACAGGGAGGTTCTAGGACAACAACACTTCTAACCCGTGAACCCTGGCAGGGCCCACGTTGACAGCCTGGACCCAGAGCACCCACGGTTTTAAATTTAAAGCAGACTTCCAGGCAAACTTCCGCACCTCCCCTCCCACCTCTGGCGTTTGGGGGCCAGGCTATATTTAGAAGGGAGGAGGGCTGGAGAAATTGCTTTATTCATCCTGGAGGCCAGGAGAGAACAGAAGGCCTGTGTCTGCCACAGCCCAACCAGTTCACCCATGGTGGGGCCTCGACCTGAGGGCTTTGTTGAGCTAACATTATGGAAACTTCCTAGTGGCTGGGCCCTGAACTTCCTTAGGCTTAGCCAAGGGAGGGCAGTACATCTTAAGAGGGAGCCCTAGGCATGGTCAGCTTTCTGCTCCCCAAGCCAGCCCTGATGAGGTACCATAGCTCCCATCCTGGTTGTGGAAGGACAAGACCATCATTCAAGGTAAGAGGAGGTCCTTGCCCACCCAAAGTCACATATGGGTGCTGTGGCCAGCTTGAAGGTCCCTCCATAGCCTTGGGCAAAACTGGTCTAGGGCACCTCATTTTAAACCTAAATTTTCTCACCTGTAAAATGGGACTTTTGTAAGGGATTAATATAGTCTGGGCTGGAAGAAGACTAGGTAAGACTCACCTTGGGTACCTCTGGTGCCCTAATGTACCCAGGGTGCAGGGTACAAGGGGTGCCTGACCTCCAGGAGATCTCTAGTAGGGGTAGGAGGGAACCTGGAAGAGTGGCCATAGGCAGTCTAGGCGAGGAAGAGTAGAGAGAGGTTCCCTAGGCAGAGACAGTGGGGACAGCCTTCTGGCTCTGCTCAGCCTGGCATTCCCCACCCCGGGCTGAGTGCCAAGCACCGAGTGCTTACCATCCAACATTCAGACTTGCCCAGCCTAAGACAGACTAGAATACCACTAGCAGAAGCAAACTTGTGCCCAGCAGCTCAAGTGCCCACGAAGGTGCCCGTAGCCACCAGGAGGGATGCCTTTATTTCTGCTTCAAGCCACTGAGCAAAGAGGGGAATGTTCCAGACCTGGGCCATGGAGCGCAAAGGCAGGGGCCGGGGTCCTGGCCACACCCAGCCAGACAGGAAGCTTGGTGAGCTGGGTCTCCTGCGTGGGCCCAGCCTTTTGTGTGAATCAGCCTGTCATCCTGGGATGGAGGTCCTCTCGGTGGTCAGAGAGCAGAGCCTGCCACACCCGCATCTGTTACTGGAGCAGGGAATGCCCGGTGCCCAGAGCCGGCACCCTGGATGACATCATCATCTGCTTCCTTCCCTGGTGGACTTGGGGAAGGAGCTGGAAACAAGCAAAGGAATGAAAAACAAAAAAGAAACATGAAGCCAAAAAGCCTCCATTGGTGGTGGCTGTAGCTCCATTGGTCCTGGGGGATCCAAGGTGAGCCTTCGGCAGACATCTGGATGGGATAGCCACTTCTTCACCAGGGCTGATGGGAAGGAAGGGGTTATCACACCCTCGTTTTAGGCAAAGAGAAGGAGAATGGAGTCCAGTTCTGGGAGCCTGAAGCAGCCCTCCACCGCCCTGCCCTGTGTATCGGGGAAAGGTATGGCAGAGAGAATGTGGCAGCCTGAGGGTCTCCCCACAGCCCACACCTCAGTGGTTACCTAAGGTTTAGCAGCCACTGCTGCTATCTCTGTTGCTGGCCTGACGCAGGGTGAGAGAGCTTTGAGCAGAAGTGGGGGCCATGGGTATAGGTCCCTTCAGGGCTAAGCTGGATAAGGACGGGTATAATGCCTAGCCCAGAGGCTGAGGTCTGGGGAGAGGAAGGGTGTTTTTGTGGTTCTGAGCATCCGTCATGGGAGCTGAGCTCAAGTCCTCACAGTGAGAGAGACCCTCCACGGGCTTCAGAGAATAAAGATCCCCAGGGAACAGCTCAGCCCTCATGCCTATAGCTTTCAGTGGCTTACGAGCCACTCTGGAGGCCCTGAGGACTGACCACTCCTGTCCCACCTTTTTCTTGAAGCTCCAGTCTTTCACCCTGGCACCTGCTGCCAAGCTATGAAGAACCCCTGTTGGCACATGTGCTCCTCTACGCTGGCCTCTCTAGGTCCTTGTGTGTAACATGAATCCTTCCAAAGGTCTCAAGTCAGGGAGAACAGACAGCAGTCTGGACAGTAGGAGTGTGCCTATGGCTCTCTCGAGTGCCAGGCCTGGAGCCACAGGTGTGCATTGAGGGGACAGGTACAGATGAAGGAAAGGGCAGTCACTAGAGGAATGGGTAAAGATGAGGCAGAGTCCAGGCCCTGGGCACATGCTCTGGGTGCTGGGGTCCCACACCTACTGCAAACACAGACAGGATATGGGTACTGTGATCTCACCAGCAGCAGCCTGGATCTGAGGGGTACCCCTCTGTGTACCCTCAGGTGGCCAGCGCAGCTCCCCGCTTTCTACAGCACCCGCTTCAGTGGGTTCCACCACAATGGAGGGTAGTCGCTGACAGAGCCGAGGGACCTTCTCCCGGACACCTACCGCAGCCTAGAGAGAGAGTGGGGAGGATCAGGGTGATACAGGGCCATGGACTGCCAGCTCTACCTCATCTGCCCTCTGTCCTGTCCTACTAGGAAGGCCAAGAACAGGCAGGGTGAACAGCTCTGCCTTGTGCCACCACTGGGGAATCAGGTACCCAGGGAACACCATAGAACTCACCTGGACTCAGACCCAGAGAAGCCCATTTCCCAGACAGAGCCTAAGATGGTAGAGACCAGTCACTCAGGAGGAAACCCAGGACTGAGCGCCCCAGCTGCTTCCTGTACCTGAAAGCTAGCACGATTCCTTTCTAGGGGCTTCCCTGCTGGGTCCTTGGCCTCCTCCCTCCACTTGGCAGGCCAAGGAGCTAGGAAGATGTTGCCATGGCAATCAGAGCTGGCTCTCCCTCATTGTTCGGTGCCCACACGCCCTCTGGGTGCCCTCAGCAACTCCACCTCCCGTTCAAGGCTTTTCAAGGCTGAGGCTGCCTCACACAGCTCCATCCCTCAGTACCCCGAGGCCCTGACTTGCCCGTGCAGGTCCACCTCTGTGCCCTCCTGAAGTTCTGGAAAAGATGCCTACCTAGTGCCTAGTGTATACGCCTTCCCACAGTAACACACACTCCTCCAGCAAGGTAGGCACAGAGCAGGCAAACTGTCAGACTGCCTCTGAATGGCTGCTTAGAACCAACGGACACTGGTTCCCCCCCCCCCCTACACACACACACTTCCACACTCTACCCAGGACCCTGTTAGCCAAGTGATCCAGGTGACCCTGAAGTCTGAGAACAGATGTCACCAGGCTGGGCCATCTGTGGAATGAAAGGTAAAGGGCCTCAAAAGACAACAGAGGGGGACCCCATCCTGCCCCCACAGCTGGACCCTGCTGAGGCCAACACTCTGCTGGCCTTGCCAAACCAGGCCTCCTTCCCCATCCTGGCTCCTTCCCTACATGCTAGTCCTTTCTGTCAGCCATGGGTTCTGTCTGGAGGGTACCCACTATGGTTAGATGGTCAAGCCGGCCAGCCAGACCATCAGGGTAGCTGTGCCCGTGAGCCCAGAGTCTAGGCCGCTCTTTCTTCCTTCACTGGCTCAGTTGACCTAAGGCAGATTTCTGTGACCCTGCTGCTCTGTGCAGGACTAGAATCTCAGTTTATTTTACTTCTGAAACACGTTCTTATATCCTAGACTGTTCGAAACTCACTAAGTAGCCAATCCTCTGACTCACTCTACTGGGGTTACAGGGGTGTCAGTGTACCCTACTACAGATTTAAACGTCTTGCTGCATCAACATCCCAGCCCCCTAAAAATCTGAGGGCACCCTAGAATTGTATCACCCTAAAGAACAGAGTGTGATCCTGTGCTTGGGGAATAAGCCTTGGTGTCCCCAGGCTCAACTAGGGTGCTAAGTAAGCCAGGGAAGTTTGCTTTCAATTGTTCTATGCACCAAATTTCTACAAAAACAGCAATGCCCTCCCTGACATGGAGGGTAAACTGAGGCTGGCAGAGATGAAAAGCATATTGAAGTTACAGGCCAGAGATTGAGGCTGGCTCCCTCTTATCTCCTGCCCCTCAGTCACTTACCTTCCCTGCTGGGCCTCTGGGGCCTTCAGTGGGGCTCTCTGGTGTGGCTGACTGTGGGGTGCTCATGCTGTTGCTGTTGCTACTGGGCTACACCAAGACAAGAGTAAAAATGAGAGATCCACTGCTGCCAGTGCTAAGTCGTCTCCTCCTCCTCCTCCTCCTCCTTCTCCTCCTCCTCCTCTTCCTCTTCCTCCTCCTCCTCTTCTTCCTCCTCCTCTTCCTCCTTCTCTTCCTCCTCCTTCTCTTCCTCCTCCTCTCCCCTCCTCTTCTTCCTCCTCCTCCCCCCTCTTCTTCCTCCTCCTCCCCCTTCCTCCTTCTCCTCTTCCCCCTCCTCTTCTTCTTCCTCTTCTTCCTCCTCCTCCTTCTCCTCCTCCTCTTTCTCCTCCAGGAACCCTCCCCACCTCAGCCTAACCAGGCCCAGCACCCACAGCTCAGGGCTGATCTCAAGAGCACAGTAGAGCTGCCATACAGTGCCCAGGACCATAGAGAATGTGGCAAGATGGGGAGAGACTGACCCAGCTTGAGAGCCAGGAAGGCTTCCTTCCTAGAGGAAGGTCAGCTGGCCTGAGGCCTCTCTAAGGGATGGAGAGCAGGCAGCCTGGGCAGCAAGAGATATTCATGTGTTGAGGCATTGAACAACAAACAGAGAACACAGCAGACCTGGGACCCAAACAGGTTTGAGTCAGGAGGCTGGGAGAAACCCCGGGACTGAATCTGAGCCAGCCAGAAGCCAAGGTGCCTGATCCTGCCCAAGAACACCCCTTCACCCACAGACCCTCAGGCCATACCCTTAGAGAAGCTGACATCTTGCCTGCATATTCCCATGTCTACCCAGGCCAGGCACAGGTTGGGGAGGCTGGATCAGAGTCTCCACAGTGAGGAAAGAGTCCCTGACAGAAATCAGAGGTCCGCCCTCAGACACTCCCCTAGCACTGTAGCGGGGTAGTGGTGGGGTAGAGGGATATGGGAGTGTGGGGTATTCTTGGAGCCTAGCTCATGCCAGAGCAAGAAATGAGTAGGGTCTAACAAGCATTGGCAGATTTTAGTCAGGCAGCCCAGGGCCACAGGCCTGTGCTTCGGAAGGAGACTGGGCCAAGGTGAAGTACTGACCAGCAGGGCAGAATGGCTGAGACACCCTGCTGGGATGCGGGGACCCTGAGCTACCACAAGATCAACTGCTAGTCTGGAAAGGAGGGTCCTTCTACCAGATGTCTACCTTGGTCAGCTCAAGTTCCAGAGTGCCAAGGTAGTCTGGAAGGAGGACACACCCTGTGATGGGCACCCCCTGGCAGTAGGCAGCCATGTCATTCCAGTGGTCCTCTGTCCCAGAGCCCATGAGATCCCCCGTGGACCGCTCCTGGCCCTGAGGCTCTGAGACTCTGACAGAGTTCTGCATACCTCCAGAGTTCTGAGAACCTCCCGGAACAACGAAGACCCAAAGAGATGTCTCAGAGACATTCTGAAATGAGGGAGGGAGAGTGACCACGGAGGCCATGCAAAGAAGTGACAGAGCTGAAGAGTGAGCGGAGAAAGAGGGAGAGAGCGGCAGGAGAGTCCGAGGGAAAATCTGGGGAGCCAAGATTGCAGCAAGGATGGAGCTACAACGGGGCAAGAGCCCACAGGCTGCCTTGCTCTTGCAGGGCAGGGTGCCTGGTGTCCGAAGCCTCCGCTGAGAGAGCCCCACACACCTCTATCTGCTCTGGGGTGCAGAGGGCCAGGTGTTGTGGACCGCACAGGGTAGAGGGACGCTTGATCCAAAACTACCCCCCCCCCGCATTCAGCTGCCAGGGGGGACCCACACCCGTCCCTTCCTTGGAGGATGCTCCCACTAACTCCTTACCACACTCGCCCTCCTCCCCACCCCTGGCTGCCAAGATGCACCTCGAGGACGAGGACGGAACCCTGCGGACGAGGGTGGGGAGGGGGCGTTGTGCCTCCTGCACACTCACCGACACTCACCGCTGGCGCTTGCGGGGACTCCACGCTGGCTCAGGAGCTCGCCTCCCTCGGTCTCCTCCGAGCTCTCCGCCCACACACGCTCGCAGCCGGCCTCTCATTCACACTCCCGCCCTCTCCTCTGCAGGGCCACCGGAAGGACCTGGCCTCCACCTCTCTAGACACCACCCTACCCCAGAACCTGGTCTTGGCTACTTCAGACCTCCTCTCCCAATCTCCAGGTTAGAATATAAGGTGTGGCATTGTGTGGCGCCAGATATGGTAGGAAGAGGATTTTCTCCAACCGGGCTACCCAAGGAGGAAATGTTGGGAAGTGGGGCAGGTTGGAGGATTGTCCCACATCCCTAGGCCCATTCTCTACCCCAGGACAGTTGGTTTGGTAAACAACTCTGTCACCCAAGGCCGTAGTGCCACATCCCCACATGCATAATCCACACAACTCCCCTTCTAGGATCCACTGAGGGCTCTCCAATGTCCTAGTTCTCTCAGACCTGCGACCAATACCCACATCTAGCTATCTGATCACCATGCACCCAACCGTTCATTAGCAGGCGTAGTCTACCATCCACAGCACAACCCCCACTCAGTGGTCAGTCTACCATTACCTTCCAGCTGGCAGCCACCAGTCCCTATCCATAACCCAGTCACCATCTGGCATCCTACATCCACTCACTACCTACCACACAGCCATTCTGCATGCACCCCCACTACCTACCACACAGCCATTCTGCATGCACCCCCACTACCTACCACATGGCCATTCTGCACATAACCCCACTATCACCACACAGCCATTCTGCACACCCCCCTCTATCACCACACAGCCATTCTGCACACATCCCCACTACCTACCACACGGCCATTCTGTACCCCCCCCCACTACCTACCACACGGCCATTCTGCACACATCCCCACTACCTACCACACCACCATTCTGCACACCCCCTCACTGCCTATCATACGGCCATTCTGCACACACACCCAAATACTTACCCTAGCATTGCATCTAGCATCTACCCCTCACTAGTCACCCGGCTACTAGGGTGGCCACCCAGCCATCTTCTTTCCCTGTAGAACTAGCCCAAGAATCAACCAACATTAACTGTGGACACCCTATCACCCAACTACTATGTACCTGTCTCTTCACCATCCACACACGCGTCACTGAACATCCACATCCATGAAACATACACCCAACAGGTATTCATTTACCACCCATTCATTGTCTCTCCAGAGTTACCTACCTAGCATGTAACAGGTTTCCATCAACTAACAACCATGCATCCATACTTACCTTACCTGACTTCCATGTCAATGTATTGTCTGTTTACTACCCATATTGCTGAGCTATCTGCTACCCTCTACCCAATCAGTCACACTTCATCACCTAGAATTCAGTTATCAGTTGTCATCCATATTTATACGAACCACACTCCAACGTTATCTATCAGATGTCCACCAGTTCAATATCCATCTCACAATATCCACCCACACATTATTGGCAATAACCCACTATTCTACCCAAGTCTATCCAACCATCATGACCACCTATGCACTTTTCTATCCTAGAAAATGTCAATTTACTTTATGCCTTGGACTGCCGGCCACCTGACCGAACTCTCCCTTTCGGGTTGAGGATGAGGTGGAATCAACGGCTCAGACTCTCGTAGCAGTGAGAACAGTGCAGCAAGCTCCTTGATTAATTCTTTCGAAGCCGGGGCGGTGGTGGCGCACGCCTTTAATCCCAGCACTTGGGAGGCAGAGGCAGGCGGATTTCTGAGTTCGAGGCCAGCCTGGTCTACAGAGTGAGTTCCAGGACAGCCAGGGCTGTATGGAGAAAACCTGTCTAGAAAAACCAATAATAATAATAAAAAATTTCTCTCAAGCACCCTTTATACTCTCCACCCCCCCCACCACCACCCTGTCCCCCCCCCAATTTGGTCCCAAGCAAGTGTATCCTCCAAGCGGCGGTTCCTGATTGGCTGTCATTGTCTGCAGGCCCACAGGCAGTCTTCAGTTTGTTTGTGTAGCCCTCTAGTGTTTATGCGGAGGCACCTGCTACTTTGTCGGGGAGACCAGTGTTTCTCCTACAAATGAGTTCCACCTCTGTGTCCAGCATTGCTCTAGGCACTGAGGATGGAGACACAGCATTGAGCACTCGCCACTGTTCGCGCCCCTCCCCCATGGTATCCCCCCACGCAGCCAGTTGGGCCCCAGTCTATCGTCTGCTGTCTGCCTTCAGTGGTCTCTCACTATCCACTTGCCCTTGACCCACCTGTATATTAAATTACCCACTTACTAGGCAACATGTACTGCCTCTGGTCAGCCACGGTCTCCTCACTACCTATCCACCCACCATTCAACCTTCATCGATCTGTTTTCCAAGAGTTAGTCATCAACTATTTACCCTGTCTCTATTCAACACTTGACCGTGACCATTCCCTGATTCTGCCCACTCTCTGTCTTATGTCTACACCCAACCCATTATCCATCCAGTTAGCAACCATTATTTGCCATTTAGGATGGTTTCTCTTGGTTGTAAACTTAACAGGATCTGAATCAACTGAGAGGTAAGCACGTCTGTGAGGGTTTGTCTTGAAAACCGTGTTGTTGTTTTTTTTCAAAGTCCTCCCAGCGCTTTTTGGTAGTGGCTCAAATATAAGAAGGTTCTAGGGGGTGAGCTTTCATGTGAGCGCCTTCACAGCCCAATGGTGAACTCGTCTACTTTGCTGCTGCTAAGGGTGTGGCTGTTGCCATTTTCACTGACGTAGGAACCTGGCTTACTCAGTTTCCCTAAATGGACTGAAGGCCAGTGGCTCCCAGGAATCCTCTAGGCCTTCAGCACCAGATTAGGACTGCTGGGGAACCCAGCCTCAAGGAGTGAACAGCTAGTTCCCAGCTTCTCTTGTGTGATGGCAACCATTGTTGGACCACCCACTATACCAGGACTGCTGGGGAACCCAGCCTCAAGGAGTGAACAGCTAGTTCCCAGCTTCTCTTGTGTGATGGCAACCATTGTTGGACCACCCACTATACCAGGTAAGATATATATGAGTGTGTGTGTATGTATATGATGTATATGTACATGTATATGACATATATGTATATGTACATGATGTATATGTATATGATTATGTATATGTGTTTGTGTATATGTATATGATATGCATGCATATGATTGTGTATATGTATAAGATATATATGTGTGTGTATGTGTATATGTATATGATGTGGATATATATGATTATGTATATGTATGCATATGGTGTATATGTATATATATTCATTCTCATCTTCCACCAGATGTGCTCTTGTCCGTCACCCATCATCCATCCATCAATCCTGTGCCCATCAACTTTCCACTTAATCTATTTGAACTGACCCATCGTAACCGACACACTAACTACCCACCGTCCATCCATGTCTACCTCACCTGTGGTGTCGTCCATCCATGTCTACCTCACCTGTGGTGTCGACCATCCATCATCTTTTACCCGCCATCCACCTGCTTGCTATCTGTGGACTTAGTCACTACATACCCGTTGACTTCATCCCTGTCCAACCCATCCCCCAACATCTACAGTTCATCTATTCGTCCCCACTGTCCTTGTACAGCCACTTCCGTCCACCCACCGCAGAAGCACAGCCTTGTTTCCAGCTCCTGCTAAGCACTGTGCAAACATCATCTTACGTCATTCTACATTGTATCCAGCCTTCATCTCTCCACTTGTCATTCAGCCAAGGAGTGATTCCCCGTATCCAGCATCCTTCTATGCAGTCATCTACGATCCTTCTGTTACTGATAATGTACGTCAGGCAACTAATTTTGCCTGTCTCTTTACACCTTTTATTTCCATAATTTATCCTTTTTCTTACTTACCATTCTTTTCTCATTTATTCATAAGCCAAACATTCACTTATTGTTAACTATCAAAGTACACACACACACATATATATGTATATTCATATATATATATATACATATATATATGTGTGTGTGTATAAATGTTTTGTTGTATATGAATGTATATGTCTTAAGAGCTCCGGGCCAGAGAGTCTGCCAAGATGAGAACGCCCCGCTGGAACCATGTGGCCTGCCAGTGCTGGCTTAGCGTGGGAACTTGCTGTTCCTTTTTAATATTTCCCGTTTTATATATATATATATGGCTGAAGAGATGGCTCAGAGGTTCAGAGCATTTGTTGTTCTTGAGCACCCAAATGGTGGCTCACCATCTGTATGTAACTCCAGCTCTGGGGATCCAACACTTCTGGCCTTTGAGAGCAGCAGGCATGCTCATGGTGCACAGACAAACCTTCAAGCAAAACTCTCGTACACATAAAACAATTACAACTCTAAGAAAAATTCAATATAATTAATAAACATTCATTGTTAGGTGCTGGCTTCTGAAATCATGAAGATAAATAAAAATTGATCTAAATTTATGATCTGATGATCCAAAAAGAGCCAGCAGATCAGTGATACAAGTCTCAGCGTAGAAATGCACATTTAGGGGCTGGAGAGACGGCTCAGAGGGTACAGGTACTGCTCATGCAGAGGACCCAGTTCTGGTACCAAAACCCTCATCAGGTGGGTAATGACCATTTGTAATGTTAGCTCTGAGGGCATCGGACACCTTCTGACCTCCACAGAGAGTCACACTCTCTGCCACATATGCGCACATGTAATTATACCTAAAAATAAGTCTTTAGAAATGTACTTTGCACTGACATAAATTTTAGGGCCTCCATCTCTTGGGTATGGGTGAAGCACAGACCAAGTTCTGGGGAATGAAGAGCAGGAGAGAGGAGTCTGCAGAGGTCTGCCCTGCACCTATGGCTGCGTCCTGGGAGACCTGCTGGGTCCTGAAGAGTGGGACTTAGGGATCGGTCCCTGATATGGAGACATCAAAGGGCTCCAACAGAACTTTAGAAAGGCTTCAGCCAGCACCATAGCCTCACAGCAGGAAATGCTCTGATCAGACAAACCCCACCCCCACGGCTCCATCCTCACCCACCCTCCTTCCCACCTGGGCAGAAGTTGCTCTCCTTGCTTATTAGTGCGGGTGTAACTGCCAACTGCCACCTAAGGTGTTAGCTGTCATCCAAGGTGTTAGCTAAGAAGAGACTTGCAGCGGCTGAGGTTTCATCCTGAGAGAGCTCTCTGGAAATGCTCAAGGCCTTGAGGTGTGTGCTGTGCTGTAAGGGGTGGGGGCAGGGAGTGTCTGTAAAGACAGGACAGAGCCCAGAGCTTCCTACAAAGTCACCTTGGGGCCCAGCTTTGCTTTAGTCTCTAACTGTAGGGCTTTCCTACCTTCTGGCTCCCACTTGGAGCCTTCTCCACAGAGAACAGCAAAGCTGGTAGTACAGCAGAACTATGTGTAGGGTTGTGTGGGCATCCGAGGGAACCCGTGCCACTCCCTGGGCCTCCCTCACAAAGACAATGGAGTAAGAGACAGGAGTGGCTCCCTTAGGTAAGAACTAAGCTCTCTGACATCCTCTGGCTTCTCTGAGACTGGTGGGAAGAGCACTGAGGGTGCTTGTCCGCTTTGGGCCTGAATGGTTTGCTCTTGTCGCCCTCTGGTGGTCACTTGGCTAAAACACAGCTATACGCAGGACAAAAATACAAGGCACTGGTGAGTTGATTTGGAATGTTTTTAAAGGGCGCTATAAAACTGACAGTCCTGGCTGGAGAAATGGCTCAGTGGTTAAGAGCACTGACTGCTCTTCCAGAGGTCCTGAGTTCAATTCCCAGCAACCACATGGTGGCTCACAACCACCTGTAGTGGGATCTGATGCCCTCTTCTGGTGTGTCTGAAGACAGCTACAGTGTACTCATATACATTGAAAAAAAAAATCTGAGCCGGGCGTGGTGGCGCACGCCTTTAATCTCAGCACTTGGGAGGCAGAGGCGGGTGGATTTCTGAGTTCGAGGCCAGCCTGGTCTACAAAGTGAGTTCCAGGACAGCCAGGGCTACACAGAGAAACCCTGTCTCGAAAAACCAAAAAAAAAAAAAAAATCTGAGAAGAAGTCTTACACCACTCCCAAGAAGAATAAGCATAAGAGGAAGAAGGTTAAGTTGGCTGTGCTGAAATACTATAAGGTGGATGAAAATGGCAAAATTAGCCGACTTCGTCGAGAGTGCCCTTCTGATGAATGTGGTGCTGGAGTTTTCATGGGAAGCCACTTTGACAGGCATTACTGTGGCAAGTGTTGTCTGACTTACTGCTTCAACAAACCAGAAGACAAGTAGTTGTGTATGCATTAATAAAAAGAAGGAACTCAAAAAAAAAAAAAAAAAAAAAATCTGTCCTCATATATTGATCATGAGAAGACAGGTCCAGGTCTGACCATCCAGCCATCCTGTGCCTCAGGGTGACAACAAGAAGAAAATCTGGCAGGAAATACGAGTTGGCTATAGAAAGCTTTTGACATTAGAGTGTTCTGAGCTTAAAAACAAACTACTTTAATCAGAGAATCCCACCAAGAGGCAGCTCCAGAGGTTAAGGAACATGTGGGAACCATCTTCCCTCCCCACGACAGTGTCACCTGCACCTGTCACAGGACAGGCCTGGCCTTGGAATGGCTGAATGTGGAGCCTGGCGTGAAGGGTCACCTCCAGGCTCCAGGGTGGCAGCTGAGCCAAAGACACTCTTCTCCTGCTTCTGGCTTCAGCAAGAAGCCTGGAAAAGAATCAGGCCAGCCCATGCTCTCCTCCCTATTACCTCCATTCCACACATGGCCACCCAAGGCCACCACCCAGAGGTGCCTTCTCTTTCTCCGGGTGAAGGTCAGGTGAAACTACTGGCTGTCCCCATCCCAACCCATCCTGCTGGGTTGGCTGGACTGACTCATGATGGAATAGTGTGAGGTTTATCCCCAGAGCTTTCTTTAAATAGTATTATTTATCTATTTATTCATTCATTTATTTGTGTGTGTGTGTGTGTGTGTGTGTGTGTGTGTTCTTGAGTGTGCCACAGAGGCCAGAAGAGGATTTTGGACTCTTTGGAGCTGGAGTTGCAAGTGTTTACAGGATGCTTGGCTTTCAACTTTTTAGACATATGTTGGGATTTGAACTCTGGTCCTCATGACTGTGCTTCAAGTGCTATTAACCACTGAACCATCTTTCCAGCCTCCACAGTGCTTTCTGAGAACACTGCCCTGGGCGGTGGCTGCCAGCCTGCAGCTGGGAAGTTCCCCACGCCAGCCCACGCCAGCCCATGCCACCCCATGCCACCCCATGCCTACCCTACTAAATGGTGGCGTATGTCCACAGAGTAGTTGGGAATGGTCTTTCTCTAGAGCCTATCTTAAATAAATGAACAGTAATTATTTTGAAATGTGTGCAGCTTGTGTAGGTTTGCATAACACAGGAATATTCTGGAAGGATACTCTAAAATTCTGGCCAACCTGACAGTATTTCCTGTGTGGCAGGCTAGGATGTACTAGATCATTTCCCTTAACCATGAAACCTGGTGAGAATGCCATGATACTCCATGCTGTGGAGGAAGAAATTAAGCACAGAGGGTGAAAAGGCTATCTGGGGTCCCAGAGCCCAATGAGCTGGAGTTTGGATTGGACTGGGTAGATGTCTTGCTGTGTTAGTCTCCAGGCTGTCTTTTAAAAATGGATATGACTGTCTATCTTAGGGTTTTACTGCTGTGAACAGACACCATGACCAAGGCAACTCTTATAGAGGACAACATTTAATTGGGTCTGGCTTACAGGTCCAGAGGTTCAGTCCATTATCATCAAGACTGGAGCATGGCAGCATCCAGGCAGGCATGGTGCAGGAGGAGCTGAGAGTTCTACATTTCATCTGAAGGCTGTTAGTGGAAAACTGACTTCCAGGCAGCTAGGGTGAGGGTCTTAAAGTCCACACCCACAGTGACACGCTACTCCAACAGGGCCACACCTCCTAATAGTGCCACTCCTTGGGACAAGCTTATTCAAACCATCACACAATCCCTTTTAGTAATTAGAAATTGTTCGGCCACACCTCAACAGAGGTGGAGGATCTCCCCTCCTCCCAGCAGTGCTAAGGATGGAAGCTGTTAACTCTCAGAGAGGGTGGGTGAGGGGCTTGCCTCCGGATGACCAGCTGGAAAAGCCAAACTTGAGTTGTGCAGGCAGTTTCTGCTTACCAGGACCACCAGAAGAGCTACGCCATTCTCCCTTCCCATGAGCCAGAGCAGACACCAGACCCTGCCACCATCGCAGCCTGGGGTTGAACAAATTCTTCTGGTTGACAGATTCTGCACTGTGAAAGCCCCGTCTTGAAATTCCCTGCACACCTAGAGGCAGAGCCCGTGACCAAAGTCAGTCAGGTAGGGAATACTGCCACTCCCTGTCCCAAAAGGGACCTCAGGTGGGGGCAGTGCAAAGCCACTTCAGCCTTGGTCTCATCTCGTGCTGAGGAGTGGGGGCCCCTAGGCCTCCTGTACCCCACAGAAACCATGTAAAACAGGTGCCCACAGTGTGACTGACATGCTATCTGGATGTGCGCTTCAGAGGCCTGGGCACACATTCCCCCAAAAGGCTCAGCTTTCTCATTCCTCCCCGCCTCATGGGTGACTCATGCCCAGGTCACCATTTCTCCAGTCGTCCATTTTGGAACCCACCGCAGCACCATCGGGCAGCACCCAACACAGTCTTCACCCTAGATGTGGGCATTCTGGCCAGGGGAGGGTGGAGAAGACCAGGAGCTAAGCTGGGAAGTGCAGCCTGCCTCAGTCTCAGAGTGCCCATAGTGGGAGAATGAGGAGGAGGCTGCCTGCATAGCCCAGAAGACAGGTTTACAGAAGTGGTCCTGAGTGAGAGTCGTTCTGGTGGTAATAATGGAAACGTTGTCATGGATGTGGTCATCATGTTGACATGGATGTTGATGCGTGTAATATTAAAATACAATCCACACTAGCGCCGTCCAGACTCCAGCCCTGGCACTCTCTCCACTCCCATGGCTAACCCCATGCGGTGTCCACACAACTTCTCTCAGTTCATTTGCTGTGGAAACCACTCATATCCCCAGTTGTCTAACTACCATGGCTGCCTGCTGCCAATCAGATCAGCAATCCTAAATTTCCATGGCTAGCTGGGAGTGCACCCTCACTAACCTAAGCTCAGCTGTGCTTACCAGACAATCTGAGTTTAGAATCAACAGATAACACAATGGCTGGGGACAGAATCTAGCAACCTAAATCCACCAACTGTTCTATGTTAGAAATCTTCCCATGGCCACCTGAACTGACAGTCCCAGCCTATGTCTTCTTTGCTCTGCTCCTGACGACCAAAAGAATTTCCTTTTCCTATGTGCCCTCTTCTTTGCCCAGATCCAGAAGCCCAACCTACTCATTGCCCAGTGATTGGCTTCTTGTCATCTTTATTATTTAATCAATTAGGGGAAAATTCTGCTACAGGATGTGGTCACCATGCTGACATGGATGTGGTCACCATGTTGACATAGACGTGGTCACCATGTTGACATGTATATGGTCATCACATTGACATGGATGTGGTCACTATGTTAACATGGATGTGGTTACCCGTTGACATGTGGTGATATGACATGTGGTCACCACACCCACGACATCTTTTCAGTTATCTTCAAGCCCTGTAACATGTCCTGATTAGTTTTGCTGTCAACTGATATACCTGGAAAGAGGGAACATGAATTGAAGGATTGCCTCCATTGGGTCTGCCTGTGGGTACATCTGTGGGGCGTTTTCTTTCATTCTCTCCATGTGTAGCCCTGGCTGTTCTGGAACTTGCTCTGTAGACCAGGTTGGCCACCATGTTGACATAGACATGGAAGGTCAAGGCAGGTTCTCACTCTGAGCCTACCAAAGGATCCCTGACCTCCGCACAGGATTCTGGGTTAGTAGTTAGTATGTTTAACAATTTCCTGGGTACTGACTGCTGATGGTTCCACTAGAGACCACACTGAGAGAGTGGTCAGAAGACCAGGACATCCTGCCCTTCCTGGTCTCAGAGTTCGTATCTCAGGCAGATTGAGCCAGCCTTGTATGCTCTGGGTACTCTCAGGTCTCACCTGGCCACACACGCTTAGACAAAGGTCCTCCTCCTCCTCCTCTGACTATGTGTCAGTATCAGGTCGCTTGTCCCTCTGAACCTCATTCCTTATCTGCATTGTGTAGAGGAGAGGAGAGTGTGTGCCAGTCAGAGGGAGCCCGTGAAGCCAGAGATTAGCCTTATTTAGAAGGAACCAACCCTCCTGCAGCTCTGGGGGAAGGTGGGATAGTATCATGGGCCATGCTGCCTAGGCTCCAGCCATGGCTTTCCCTCTCCAAACCTCAGCTCGCTCTTCTGATAGTGAGGCAGACCTTTCCTCCCCCATTTGGTTCTCATGCAGGTTGGAGCGGAGCCCGCCAAGCATCGAGCACCCAGTGTTTACAGCAGGGAGAGAAATCCTTGACCTGAATGCAGCCTCAGAACTCCCATCATCCCCCAAGAGACAGGGAGCTAAGGAAGATTTCAGAGCAAGGTCGGGAGGCAGTCAGCAGCAACTTCTCTGAAGATGCTGCTGGCCGTCAGTGGAGATGGTAAGGCTGCCGGGAAGTGGGTGCGTGCAGTCAGGGTGTGTTGATCAGCATCTCTTGTCCCTGCCGTGTCCTTGTTACTGTCACCGGCTGTCCTGTGTGACTCTAGGACTATCTTGTGTGGACTGTGTCCCCTGTGGCTACAGATTGCACCTGTGAGTTTCCAGGAGCCTCACAGGTTGTTGCAGAGACCTCTTTCCCTTGTCAATGAGGAGCTGAGGGCCTCCTCAGTGAGCCCTCACACAGCCCAAAGGTGCTCCCGGGGGTGGGGGTGGGGATGGGGAGCCTCCAGGGTTGCTGGACTTGTGCTGTTAGATGTCAGAAACCTTGCTGGCTGCAATGGGCTTTCCCAGGAGATATGAGGGAGGGGTTTGGAGGGGGCAGGGCTTGTTCTCAGTCTAAACCAGTAGTAACTGGTAGCATGCTTGCAGAAGACAACATAGGTCACGAGGTGTCCAAATCCCGGGGTGGGGCTGCCAGCCTGAGACTGCCTCGACTGGAATCCAGAAGTGAAGGTAGCAGCAGAAATTGGATCCAGAAGCAGAGGCTCACCTCCTCTTGACCTCGTAGACACTGCCAGGTGCCAATGGCAAGGAAGAAATCCAGAGGATAAATGCTTTCCTTGTCCTCTTCGTCCCCTTAGATACCCGTCAAACTCTACATTACCTGAACCCATGAGCCAGATAGCTGGCCCAGAGAGGATGGCACCCACACAGGAACCTTCACAGATGCAGCAGCTATCAACAGCTTCTTTCTGCACCACCCGTGTGGTTCCTACCTCTGCCTCTCTGTCATAGGGCTCTTTGTAAATAGATCTTTCTGGAACAGGCCTCATGTGATGGCGCCGGTTGTTCTGTGCTGGGTCTTTGTCTGACAGGGATATTTGATGCCCTGTGAAGAACCCACTGGCAAGCTCTAATCCGAGCCTGTCCCCTGCGTGGCTCCCTCCCCCAGCTAACCAGTGGGGTTTCCCAGATGGGCTTTCTGCCTTGGCAGACTTTGTGTTTGGTCCTAGCTGCTATGATATTGGCTCCCTGGCTCCACCCTCTGCTCCACCACACTGCACTGCTGAACAAAGAGGAGGTATTCAGAGGTCTCCATTCTAAACCTGGCACTCCAAACAACACTGTAGGTTTCCTTCAGGGTCCTCTATCCCCCCAGGATATCCCTCGCAGCTCCCTGGTGTTTTGCAAAATGTTACACAGGCATTTCTTTGTGTCTGATCACAGTTGGTGCTCCTGAACTTCAGATTTCAGTGTGGTCAGCTGATCTGTTGACAAGAAGTGCCAGGCACCTTCAGGAAGAGCTGTGGTCCAGAGAGTCTGGCAAAGGATGCTTGGGAGTGTCACTGCCAGGATCTCAGGAGTCTGGGGGCCCAGCAGGTATGGGAGTGTCACTGCCAGGATCTCAGGAGTCTGGGGGCCCAGCAGGTATGGGAGGGAAGAGCCCCTTCTTACTGGGTAGTGGCTGCCTGTTCTTGTCCAGGCCTTCATCATTCACACATCTGCCCTACACAGGGGTTCTCATGGCTCTACCTTCTAGAGGCACTGTTGGCGTAGGAGAGAGACCTCCCTCCTCCCTGTTTGCCAGGCAGTTCTTTACCTGTCCTCCAGGTCCACTGTCCCTCTCCTCACAGTCAGCCCTCCCTTGGACCCACCCTTTCTGTTTTGTTTTGTTTTGTTTTGGTTTGGTTTTGAGACAGGCTTTCTCTGTGTAGCCCTGGCTGTCCTGGAACCTGCTCTGTATACCAGGCTGGCCTTGAACTCACAGGAATCTGCCTGAGGTATGCATCGCTACCATCCTGTTCATATTTACTTCTTTTTGCCCTGCTTGTGGTCTGGTCCCTTGGCTGTAACGTACCTTATACCCAGACAGGATTTCCGGGGGCAGATGTTCCATAGCCTTAGTTTGGTTAAAAGAATTACTTTGCACTGTTTGGGGGGCGTGGCTATATGGGATTCTACTGTCTCCTCTGTGTGTGTGTTGTTATTTGTTTATTTTGGATATCCTGAGACAGAGCTTTTGTACCTAGCCTGGCCTGGAACTTTATATATAGCTAAGAATGACCATAAGCTTCTGATATTTCTGCTTCTGTTTCCCAAGTTGAACTAGTCACTTTTCTATTGCTGTGATAAACACCATGACCGAGGTAACTTACAGAAGGTAGACTTTATCTGGGCTTAAGGCTCCTGAAAGTTAGGAGTCCTCCAGTGTGGGGGCAGGGGCAGGGGCAGGGGCAGGGGCAGGGGCAGGGGCAGGGGCAGGGGCAGGGGCAGGGGCAGGGGCAGGGGCAGGAGCAGGAGCAGGAGCAGGAGCAGGAGCAGGGACCTTGAGGCACAAGCATAAGGCAGAGAGGAGCAGACTGGGCCAGGCCCTAGTGAGAGGCTTTTCCTCTAAGGCCGGATCTCTTCCCCCCCTTTTATAATTACTTTATCTTATTGAGTGTATGGTAGAAGAGAGAAAATGGGTCAAAAGGGAAAGGGGAGGGAGGGAAGGAGTTATGGAGGAAGGAAGGGAGGGAGGGCTATTCTCCCACGCTGGTATGATCCATGCCTTGGGAAGGAGGGCAGCCCGTCCGTCCAAATAGGTTGTCATGAAGTCATGGTGCTTTATCAAAAAGACTGGTTCTGGCCTCCTTTCTGATTCACCCAGGGCCATCTTGGAACCCTTTCATGTCTTCTTGAACTTTGACAATGGTCTTCAATATGATGGTCTTCCCATTTGTAGCCTCTGAGGCTCCTGTAGGTCTATAGCATCACACCTTTGTAGAGACTCTTCTGGGAAGAATCCAGCAAATCCCACTCTTCCCAGTGAAGGTCACGTGCACATCATCATAAGTCACTGTACCCATGTTTTTATTTCAGATCTTCTCTGAGACCCTTCACAGCACCTAATAGCTGAGCTCAGAGCAGGACCCAGAGAACCATCCAAGCCTGTGCAGACAAGAAGAACCTGTATGTAGAAAGGCACCCGGAAGATTCCCACCTCTGTTTCTGACTGGCAGGTCGGTTCATGTATGCTCAGCTCTGACTCAAACCTGGGAGCAGGGCCCAAGGCCGTATCTCTTAAGCCTCCCCCAAACAGTGCCAACAACTGAGGACCAAAACATTTGAATGCCCAAGACATTTCTCATTCAAACTGCCACGTGGTGCTGGGATCACAAATGTGTACCATCAGGCCTGGCTGCAATTCCACCTCCTGAGTGTCCTGTCCATCTGCCTATATGGACATTTATGCTTTTGTTCTTTCCAGACAGTAAATGTACATGTGCCTGGGTCAGCCCAGCAGAAGCCACACTATGAGGAGAACCAAGGTGGCCATACAAGGGGCCTGTTTACCAGGGAGTGGGCAGGATCAGGTCAGGAAGGATGAGATGGGCCAACTGTTGGGTCCTGCCACAGGTCCTCCCATGGGGTGGCTGGATGGAGGGTGTCATAGTCTGAGAGAGGAGCTCCTAAGGAAGGGTCTAGATGTATGCTGTACCATCAGCTACTGGGTAAAAACATCCCATATGCTCTGACTGGACACACACTGATTCTAGAGTGAAGCGGAAACCTAAGGGTTCTTTGGAAAGTTGGTGTTTAGCTGGGCAAACACGTGAAGGAATGTTTAGCTGAAGTGGACAGAGGAAAAGACTAAGACAGACTCGGGAAAGAACACTTAGCTGAAGCAGACACAGAAGAGAGGATGTTCTGCTAAAGCAAGCTCTTGAGAAAGGACATGTGATGAAGGATTCTTTGCTAATGACACACATGGATTGGTCCACCTTACATTGTGTAGTTGAGCTGCATTTGACGGGGCTCCATAGAGAGAAATGCACCAAAAACCTTCTGGTGCTGTGCTGTAGTTTCCTGCCCTTCCTCGGACTCTGGTGATTGGCAGAGTGACGTCAGCTGAGACAGACACACGTGCTGAGGCGAGACATGTGGTGAGACCCGGCCCGTGGAGGATAGGTGATGTTTGGAGAGAGTATAAATAGGACTCGACAGACTGTGATGGAGGAGCAGGCAGAGTGAGGCTTGCGTAGAGCTCCTTGTGCAACGCTTGCTGCTCTCACGTCTTTGCTGACCTTGACTTCACTGAGAGAGACACAGCTGGGACCTTCTCCTGGCGTCCCTCGGTCCCCCTGGGTCCCTCCTGCTGACTCACACTGAGGCGGAGGCCTGGCTGTCTCGGCTGGGTAGTGCCACAGCTGCTGCTGATTCCTGTTTGCTATCCCGACTCTACTGAACTGGACTGCTGGTGCATCCCATAAAGTGTTTACAAGTGGATTAAGCTGCTGCTACTAACCTGTGAACTGAACTGCCGATTTCGAGACAACACAGATGGGAGTTGCTCCAAAGGACCTTTCTAAACAGGTCCATTCCCCTTCCCAAGCCCCCATATTCTTTCTTTTCCATTACCTCTTGTGGGTGGTGGGTTACAAGGGAGGTTCTTAAAGTGTTTAAGAACCATCATTAAAATAGGTTTCAAAAAAAAATTAAAGTTACACTAGAGTTTCCCTGAATAGCCCCACTTAGGAGTACAGAGTAAGATAGAATTAAGGATCTATAGATGAAAGGCAAACCATTTAGCCTTCTCCCTGATCCTGTGGAGGAAAATGTGTCCTTAACTCCAATGACCACAGAGTTGACTATCAGTCTCTGGTGACTGTGACAAGCAGGATTGTGTGTACCTGAAGCCCAAGGCTTGGCATCACCAAGAGTCTGTGCACAGGTGTGTGCAGGTGGGTGGAGCTGTCCAGCAGGAAGCAGTCCTCAGACTCAAGCTGCCACAGCCCCTGCCCTGGCTCCCCGTCGGGGCTCCTTAGCAGTTCTTTTCCTCAGCATTGCTGAGATGACTAGAACTTTTGTTCATTGAGGACCTGACTCCCCTCAGGGCTCATTTCTAATGAGCGCTCTTCCTTTTCCGCAGTAAGAATTATTAACAAGAAGTATTAGGTGTGCCTCCCTGAAGTTCACAGATCTGCAGAAGAGCCCCCCCCACCCCTGCCTGACTGGCCCAGTGAACTCACAGTCTTCCTGGTGATTGTTGGTTTGGTGGGGCAGCGGGAGGGCTGGCGGGGGTTGGGGGGGCAGCCTAGGCTGTAATCCTGTAATCCATCTGGACTGTGACACAACGTGACTGAGCTTCCTGAAGGAAGCTCTCCTCTCTTGGACACTAGCCCAAGGTCACAGGAAGGAAAGCAAGATTCCTGTGTTAGCTGGTGTTAAGCAGGAGGGTGTCCTCCACTGCTGGGTTCCTGGAGTCTTGGGGAATAGCACCAAGCTTTGCCTGCTGGAGGACTAGACCACACCCTGCAGGGTGGGCCTAGGGGTGAGGCATGTGGTAGTCAGGGGATTTAATGGGCATGAGCTCTCTACCATACTTCCTTCTCCATAAAGTGAATCCTACAGCTCGCAGTGATGTTGTGTGCGTTGCTATGGTGATAGATAAATAAAGCATTCTTGAAGCCCAAAAATGGTGGTGCTTGTAGTGACGTGGCTGGAAAAGCAAGTTGTTGCCTGAAATACAGACAGCAAGTCACCATCCTCTCCACGATGGACAGGGTCTGACATGAGTGACGTGGAGAACTACCTCAGGTGAACATAGCCGGGGCCCTGTTGATGAAGTCTGGGCTGTGGGCCATGTGGTGTGCACTTCAGAAGGGCCATCTTGTCCATGTGAATTCTGAGAGCCTCCTCCCCACTGAACCTTGCTTAGGGAGTCTTTATTCTCACAGACTGGCATTTTATGCCTATCCTGATAACTATTTTCAAACTTCCCCTCCCCCTCCCCAGTGTGTGTGTGCGTGGGCGCACCTTTCAAAGTCTCAGGTTGGCTGAGCAACACATAGCATGGAGTTTTACCTTCTGGGAGAATTTCTCCTCAATGTTGTCTTTTAGGAACTTACCTCATTGTGTCCAGCCATCACTGGCTAGCTGAAAACATCACCCTACCCTCACCTCCTGGAGACCAATCCTTATTCCAGGCCTATCCTGTGTTGACTGACCATGAGGTCATACCTGTTTGCAAAACAGTAGGAGCAAATACCGAGGGCATCACGCTACCTAGTCATGACATTCACTCCCTCCTTCTGGATAGATCTGGGTCTAGTGTCGTTTCACAACGGAATGTTGCTATGCGTACTTGGTTTTGTGATATCGTGGCTAACATCTATTTTTTGATGGACAGATAAGTCGGGTTGAATAGTTTCTTGGTATCCATGGCCAGGCAGTCACCTTTATTAACCCAGTAGCAAGCCTGTGGGAGCCTTTGAAAAAGAGAACTGTCATTGGTAGAAGAAATGGATTTACTCCAGAGCCCTGGCCTGTACAGTGTGATGATTCTCTTACCAGGACTGGCTCTGCAGTCCTCTGACTTCCCTCCACAGTTTGTGTGTGTGCATGCACATGTAAACCTGTGTGTGGCGGCCAGAGGGAACCTGGGTCCTGGAGTGTCATTTCTTAGTAGCTGTCCACTTTTGCTCTTTTAAAGACAGGCATGGTCGATTGCTGGCCTGGAACTCACAGGAGTGGGCTAGACTGGTGGCTGTGGAGTCTGAGGCTCCCGACTCTGCCTTTTTTCTGGGTGCTGATTCTGAGGCTCCCGTCTCTGCCTTTTTTCTGGGTGCTGAATTCTAGGAACCAAATGACGGCCTCCTTGTGTTTGTGAGCCCATTACCAACTGAGCTGTCTGCATAATCCCACATTTTCAGAACTCACTGGGTCATGAGGTCGAAGCAGCAGGCAATCTTCGCAAAGACTGTGCCGGGTCACCGACTTGTGGTTTCCATCCAAAATTGGCAGTCTTTGTGGATGGCCAGCAAAGAAACCAAAGAAGACCTCGTAAAGTAGAGATAGCTACCTAAAATCCAAGACGCCCAACCCCAAGCCAAGGATGCTTCATGTTTCTTTTTTCTTAGCAGGATTTTATGTAGCTGAAATGTTGATGTTCTTTCTTCTCTATTTTTTTGTTTTTTGTTTTGGTTTTTCGAGACAGGGTTTCTCTGTATAGCCCTGGCTGTCCTGGAACTCACTCTGTAGACCAGGCTGACCTCAAACTCAGAAATCCGCCTGCCTCTGCCTCCTGAGTGCTGGGATTAAAGGCGTGCACCACCATGCCTGGCTCTTCTTCTCTATTTTTGAAAGGTATTTTAGCTGAGTAAAAAAAAAAAAAAACTTTTAGTACTTTAAAGTCTTTCTCAAAATGAGATATTTGCCGTCATCCTTTTTAATTTTAATGCCCTTAAAATAATTTTTAATATATGTATGTATATGTGGGAGAGATAGAGATAGAGATAGAGAATATATAAGGCTCTCTAGCTCTTGCTTTTCTTTCTTTCCTTTTTACCTTTATCACTGCTTTTTTTATTTATTTATTTTTTTGGTTTTTCGAGACAGGGTTTCTCTGTGTAGCCCTGGCTGTCACTCTGTAGACCAGGCTGGCCTCGAACTCAGAAATCCGCCTGCCTCTGCCTCCCGAGTGCTGGGATTAAAGGCGTGCGCCACCATGCCCGGCTTATCACTGCTTTTGAGTGACCTGAGATACGTCTGGTGCTGCAAGCAGTCACAGTGATGGGCCGCGATACGGCTGGTGCAGTCACAGTGACGGGTTTTGTGTTTCTTGTGCTTGTCTATCACTGAATGTCTTGAATTTATGGGTTTATAATTTTTAGCAAGTTTGGAAAATATTGTCCATTTCTTTCTTAAAAATTATTCCGGGGGCTGGAGAAATGGCTCAGCGGTTAAGAGCACTGACTGCTCTCCTGAAGGTCCTGAGTTCAAATCCCAGCAACCATGTGGTGGCTCACAACCATCTGTAATGAGATCTGATGCCCTCTTCTGGTGTGTCTGAAGACAGCTACAGTGTACTCACATACAATAATAAATAAAACTTAAAAAATAAAATTATTCCTTTTGCCAGGAGTGGTGGCATATGCCTTTAATTCCAGCACTTGGGAGGTGGGGCATGTAGATCTCTGAGTTCAAGGCCAGCCTAATCTACAGAGCAAATTACAGGACACATTTTCCCCTTCCCTTTCTCTCTAAAACCTGTTCACATTCCCTTACGTACTGTCCTTCAAATTCATGGCCTTTATTTATTAATTGTTGATATATATATGGCATATAACATATGATATACAATATATGTTATATTATATATGATATATTCCTAAATATATAAGTACAATCTGCTCTCTGCATAATATTACTTCTTTGTGTGTTTTCAGGACTGGCCATTTGGTAATGATAGCAACTTGGTGTGCTCTTTCCTGGATAATATTGTTATCTCCTGTTCTCAGCCTCTCTTAGTTGCCTGTAGCTCTTTGTGTAGAGTTGAAGCCTGGTGGGCTCCTCCCCTGCCCCGTCCTCTTTAACATGTCTACTGTTATTGCCCTTACTCAGCTCGTGTCTCGGCAGTCATGTCGGTGACACTTTATGGGTGTAGCTTCTGACATTCCTAGAAGACACACTCTCACAGAAAACTGCCTGTTCCCCTGGCTCTTATAATCCTCCACCCTCTGATTCCCGAGCCTTGGGTTTGGAAGTCCTGTTGTAGATGTATCAGGTGGAACTGGGCTCTAGGACTGTGCGTTGTGATTGGTTGTCGGTTTCAGTCTGTCTGTTGCCAAGAGAAGTTTCCTTGATGAGGGATGAGAACTGTATGGTATCTGAAGGTTTATAGCGAGGAGCTTCAGATGAGATAGAACATGTGGTGTTCGTCTTTCTGGGTGCCTTGGTGAACAGACACCATGACCAAGGCAACTCTCATACAGACAACATTTCATTGGGACTGGCTTATAGGTTCAGAGGTTCAGTCCATTATCATCAAGGCAGGAACATGGCAGCATCCAGGCAGTCATGGTGCAGCTGAGAGTTCTACATCTTCATCTGAAGCCCGCTAGTGGAAGACTCACTTCCAGACAGCTAGGGTGAGGGCCTTATAGCCCACACCCACAGTGACACAGCTACTCCAACAGGGCCACACCTTCTAATAGTGCCACTCCTTGGGCTGAGCATATACAAACTGTCACACTGGGTCTGGATTACCTCCCTCAATGTGATATTTTCTAGTTTCATCCATCTGTCTACAGGTTCACGATTTCATTTTCCTTCATAGGTAAATAGTATTCTATAGTGTCTATTACCACATTGTCATTCTCTAGTCATTGGTTAAAGGACATTGAGGCTGTCCTCATGTCCTGGCTGTTGTGACTAGAGTAGCAAGGCACATAGCTGAGACAGTGTCTGCTGATCAGGATGACAAGTCCTTTGGGCACGTGCCAAGGAGTGAGTACAGTGAGTTATATGGTAGATTTCGTTTCAGGGTTTTGAGAATTTTCCACATTGGTTTCCAGAGTGGCTGGACCACTGTGTAACCATGGTGATGAGGGTTCTCCCTCTCCTTCATCCCTTCCAGCATCCGTTCTCAGTTGTCTTGTTGAACTTTGACGTTCTGAATATTGTCATTTCCTTATAGTTTTTTCTTTGTTTGTGTGTGGGTGTTTTGCCTGGGTGCATGTCTATATAACACATCACATCGTGTCCATGGAGGCCAGAGAGGATGTTGCATTGCTCTCTGGGACTGGAATTACCGACAACTGTGAGCCACCATGTAGGTGTCGAGAGTCAACCCCAAGTCCTGAAGAAGAGCAGCTGGCGTTCTTCACCATGGACCATCTATCCAGCACCTGTTAGTATTTCTTCAATGTTTTCCCCGCCTTTCATCCTGCCTACCCTTCTCTTTCCGTTGCTTACACGTGGCTCACCGCTTGTGGTTATCCTGGGGTTCACTGGTGCTCCGTTCATTTCTTTGGATTCCCCCTCTTTCTTATTTTAAATAATTCCATTTGTCTTTTTTTTTTTATAACATTTACTTATTTGTGTGTGCGTGTGCATCTGTGTGCATGCACGTGCACTCCTGCACACGCATGTGGGTAGAGTTCAGAGGACCAGCTTTTGCGGGTTACTGTTTTCCTTTTGCCCTGTGGGTCCCAGGAATCAAACTGAGGTTGTCAGGCTGGATGGGAAGCTCCATTATCAGGTGGTCCACCTACAGGCTCCCTGAATAATTCTATTTTTAAGCTTTCAGTTTCATGAATTTTAAGTAATATCTAATCTGTTACTATTGCACATTTGTCACATCCGGGGCTCTGGTTTTCATCATTGGATAGTAAACTAAAAATTTGAATGATTTTATTAACTTTGAACATATGGAATATTGCTACAATAACCATTTTAATGTCTTCTACTAAAATTCTCTATGGTGTAAAGCGTAGGCATGACACTTAGTCTCCTCAGAACAGGCTGTGTCTCCCTGCTAGCTCGTGTGAAACCTTGATTATCTTCTCAGATACCTCACTATGTCTTCCTGCTGGCTTTCATGAAAGCGTGGTTATCATAGATTCCTCACCACGGGCCGTGCCTTCCTGCTGGTTCACGTGAAGACACTCATCTTCCGCTGGACACAAGACATTGTGATTCTGCTGTTTGGGAAGTTGGGTATTTTTGCCTCCAATAAACACTTTTGTAGCTTTTGTTCCGGGGTGATTATTTGGAAAGAGTCTGATATCGTTTTGTCATGTTTTGATGGTTTACTAGGCAGACATGGAGAGTGCAGTCTAGTGCCTCTCTTTGCCTCCTTTGCCCTGAACTGAAGGCCTCGCACTTGCTGGGCTACTGCTCTACGTGAAGCAGAATTCCAAAGGGTCCATCTAGGGCTTTGTCTCGGTGGTCTAGGGGAAAAGTGCCTGGATGTCCAGAAGTGTTGATCCCACCTCTAAGGCTGATCCCACCTCTAAAGTCTAACTTTTTCCCCAAAGGCTCATATTGGTCTCCGTGATGTAAAGGTTTTTTTCCTTCTCTGCTCTATGACATTGCTGCGATATTCTGCCTCAGCACAGGCCTAGAAACAAGAGTCATGCGGTCACAGAATGCAGTGTCTGCAACTTGGAGCCGTTTTCCCCACAATGACAGAAAGCTGACAATACAGCAAACACCAGCCTTCTGGGGATCCCACCCAGTGTCTGTCAGCTATGGGGTCATCTAGCCTGGCTTTTGGGAGACATTATCTTTTTGTTTTTGTGAGCCCCAGATACTATTCCTCTAAATCTTCCCGGAGTCTCTTTCCCTGGTCCTGGACGTTTTCTTCCAGCATGAGTACATTGGTGGGCTGCTAGCCTCCTGAGGGGACTTTGCAGAGTATCCCTGCCACGGTGTACTGCCCTGTGTGATGTGACTGTCTTCCTGCTTGGGGGTTGGGCGGGGGGCTCCCTGGGCTCCTTCTCACTTCTCTTCTCTGGCTGGCTGGGCCAGACCATTCATCTCTGGCCAATTGTATGTCAGGGGGTCACTGGCATGTTCTGCCTATTTCCACAGTGTCAACATTCCTTATTTCATGCATCCGGTCTATATTTTTCTCAGGTAGAAGACTAACTGATTTTTGTCACTCCTTGATTCTTATTGTTGTTGTTGTTTGTTTGTTTCAGACGGGGTCTCACATATTTTTTCTTTGAACAAACAGCAAAGGAGGAACTTGAACTTCTGATCCTACTGCCTTTGCTCCAGAGTGCTAGGGGTATGGGATTATAAGCCTGTCACCATGTCCGATGTTATAGAGTGCCACGGACAGAAACTCATGCTAGACACTCTAGGAACTAAACCACATCTCCCCTCCCCAAGACCTTTTGAACCAGGGTCTTACTCTGTAGCCCATGCTGGCCTAGAACTCCCAGTCACCTTCTTGCCATAGTCTACTGAGTGTTGGAATTAAGGTGTGAACCATCATGGCCCATTCCATCTTGCCTGGAAGCATAAATTTGGATGTTTTTTAAACACCAGTTAGATCAAGCAAATTCTCTTGTGTCTATTATTCCTTTGT